>PVJC01000561.1:77787-119736 GCA_004026665.1 Murina feae
GGGGGCAACCGGGTCAGCAGGGGGGGGCAGTTAGGGGCAATCAGGCCAGCAGGCAGAGGTGGTTAAGGTGATCAGACAGGCGGGCGGGGGGGCAGTTAGGGGCGATCAGGCAGGCAGGCAGGTGAGCAGTTAGGAGCCAGCGGTCCCAGATTGTGAGAGGAATGACAGACGAGGCTGAGGGGACTCCTCACCCCTCCTCCGTGAGCACGAATTTCATGTACTAGGCCACTAGTAATACATATTTTAGAAGAAAAATAAAAATAGCCTGAAGAGATGAAGCAACTAGTTCAAAGTGACACCAAAGAGGCAGAGTTGATAGAATTATACTTCCCTAAGATCTGGAGACACTGTTTCTCGTTTCTACCTCTTCCTTTTTCATTCAGTAAATGGATACTGAATACCCACACTCTGCCAAAAACTGCTCAGATTCTACAGATGCAAAAGTGGACAAAATGAAAAACAAATGGAAACAGTATCCTATTTTAACTTTTTAAAAGAAATGAGCAGTGCCCTAGCCAGGTGGTTCAGTTGGTTCGAGCGTCATCTCATGTACCTAAAGGTTGCAGATTTGATTCCTGCCCAGGGCACATACCTAGGTTATTAGTTTGATCCCTGTCAGGGCATGTATGAGAGACAATCAATTTATGTATCTCTCTCACAACAATGTCTCTCTCTCTTCCTCTTTCTCGTCTTCTCTCTCCAAAAAGCAATAACAATATAACCTCAGGTGAGGATTTAAAAATTTATTTAAAAATAATAATAAAAGAAATGGGAAATGAGAAAGAAATAATTATATTATTAATGTGGGCTTGAAGCAAAAATGCTATTGGATAAATAGTAGTGGTTGGAAGGTAATAAAAGAGCTATGAAGGAGGGAAATAACGGTAAAATTGCATGACAGAGGTCCATATCATAAATAATCAAATGACAATGAATTCTAAACTTGCTTGAAAATTGTATACTCTTATGTCTATACATATGTGTGTATGTATACACACGATTCTACTTCAAGCAAGTCAAATTTGTGTTCCACAAAGAAATATTTTTGCAGCCCATCCAATATAACAGTAAGAAACATTTTAATAAAAATTTCATAACTTAATTTTAAAGAATATACTGTTGTACATAAATATTATTAACAAACTACGACGCTCACTAATAACTGGTTACTGTAATCATGTTGCATTCATTTCCCTTACACACCTTATGTGCAGGCGTACCATTTCCCTCCACTAATATTAGCAGCGAATATTTTAGCAGCTGATTGCCATGTCATTAGTCTTGGAAAAACTTATTTGGTGTGAGTACCAAGAAATATTTTGCTTTCGGAGAACAAGAAAAATACGTTTATTTGCATTATGCTCATTGGTTTGTTGAGTTATTCAGTGTCTGGTAAGTTAATGTTCAAGAAAAAATATTATTTTTTATTAAAATGTTCTATTATTTTATGTTAATGACTAGGGGCCCAGTGCACGAAATTCGTGCATGGAGGGGTTCCCTCTGCCCAGCCTGCCCCCTCTCACATACTAGGAGCCCTCAGGGGATGACCTACTGATGGTTTAGGCCCGCTCCCTGCTCCCCTTAGGGAGCAGACCTAAGCCGCACTCTGGCCACCCTTTGTGGGAGGCGACTGGGCTAATAAGAGGAGGCCACCAGCCCCATCGCCCCGCTGCTGCAGTCACTGCCAGTCACCACAGCCACCAAGGAAGGTGGTTTCATCAACATGGACTCCAGTCCCTTCACCATGAAAAAATAAGACTTTCTTTATACATTTTTAAGATGTGTCTTTCATAGGATATGACATTTCTTTCTTTCTTTTTTATCCTCACCTGAGGATATGTTTCCACTGATTTTTAGAGAATGTGGAAGAGAAAGGGAAAGACAGAGAAACATCAAAATGAGAGGAACATTTTGATTGGTTGTCTCCTGCATGGGCCCTGACCTGGGCCCCAGCCAACCTAAATACATGCCCTTGGTCAGAATTGAACCCAGACCCTGCGATCGGCAGCCCAAGACATTATCCACTGAGCCAAACCGGCTAGGGCAGGATATGACATTTCTTAGCCCTCCATCAGTGGACCTTCATTTTTTTTCTCCAGGAGTATGGTAGAAAAATCCTAGGTCACCTTCTTGGATTCGTATTACCCAAGTTACTAAGAATATTACCAGTGGCCGAGGCTTTAGGCCTGAGCAGGTAACCCCTATCTCCCTCCGATCTCAGGCACCACACCTGCACAGGCCTAAAGCCTTGGGGCCTGGGCAGGGGGCCCCCCATCTCCCTCTGATCACTGGCTCTGCCCCTGCCTAGGCCTAAAGCCTCTGGTCCAGGTGTTAGGCCTTGGCAGGGGCTCCCCAGCTCCCTCCAATGGCTGGCTCTAATGGCCAGCTCTGCCCCTGCAGAGGCTTTAGACCGAAGCTTTATGCTTAGGCAGGGGCTCCCTTGGCTCTGATCACAGGCTCAGCCCTGCCTAGAAGCCCCCTGGCTTAGGCTTTTCTAGGCTGCTCAGGGCCCACATGGGGCCTATCCTGGAGTGACGTGGGTGCCGATGATATTTCCAGGACCTAGGCCGCTAGGCACCTATGCAAAATAACCACCATCTTTGTTGGGTTAATTTGCATAGTCGCTCTGATTGGCTGGTGGGCATGGCTTGTGGGTGTAGCGAAGTGACAGAGTGATGGTTAATTTGCATGTTTCTCTTTTATTAGTGTAGATTACTCATTTATTTCAGTCCTTTGTATTCGGCATGTTGCTACTGAAATAAACCTACATTTCTATGAAAACTGAAGCTTTTCTTTTTATGTGGCCCACATAAACTTAAACCTTGTTTATTTGGCCCATGTTAGCCTTTGAGTTTGACATGCTTGGCCTACATATATACCTGCAAGTATATTTAAAAAAATTTTTTTAATTCAACAAATAGCTCTTAATTAAGCACTACTTTGTACCAGACCTAAAAAAGTAATAATTGCAACAATGACAGGCACAAATAAACCAATCATATGTTCACAAGTCACTGAGTTAATATACATTTTAGATTAAATATGGCATGCACATACACACAGAAACATGCACACACATACAACACACCTTCCAGCAAAGGAACCTATAAATCACTGAAGACCTCAAAGCTATTAGAAAACAGTAATTCAATTCCTTAAGCTAAATCACATTTCAAAATTTCCATCAATGGACTTGAATAGAACCTCGAGTGATGAATATTTTATCAGCAATAACCCAGACGGGAGCAGAGAGCCTGCCATTTCAAATGTGGAATGTTCATTCCATGCCACTGACACAATGAAGACCTGAGATATCATTATAAGCATTATTATTTAAACTCAGTAGAAACTTGAAAAAGTTAACTTATTTAGGAATTAATTTCTGTCACTTGAGACCTGATACTCTTTTCTTGCTAGACACCAAGAGACAGGAGGTTTTGAGAAAAAAGCCTAAGAAGTCTCACTGCTAAAAGAGATGGGTAATTCTTTCACAATCTGAGCTCCAAAAAGGAATACTGGACATGGTTTACAAGCTTCTGTTCCTCAGCTGTTGGAAGCTAAATCATTTTTCATGGATTTAGAGTTATGGTAGTTTACAATCATGACTCACGCCTCTTCCCAACACAAAGACTCCGCCTCCCTTTTCCACCTCACAGAGAGCAAAGAGAAAGTTTATTATTTCCTTTACAGACAACCATATGCCCTAAGGACAAAACAGAGGAAGGGGGTGGTGGGGAACAGTATAATTTATTATAATTGGATTAACGAGACTTCCTGTTCAATCAAAAAATGCTATTTGAAGGACCTAATATGTGTATAATCAATCTGTAAGCCCCGTGTCTTTGAAATGACCCCCAATGTACACTTAATTACATTTAAACTTTTATTACGTCTAAAAACTATTACATTAACCTCACATTTCCAACTACTTTTAAAGAACTTTAATAAAATTGTACAGTCATTTCTATTAGAAAGAAGTGAGCTAGATAGGCTTCTCTGGGATTTGTTTCTTAACTCTGTGACCCATTTATTTACACAAACATACACATCACTATACCTTTTGTATAAAGGTCTTTAATTCTCCTCTCATGTGGCTTCACTACAGACCAGGAAAACTCAAAAATAGGGAGTAAGTCACCCCAGGAGTTATAGAAACAATGATAGCACAATGAGCTTTAAAAACAAGTCAGATCTAGGCTTTTATCCAGTCCTGGTGCTTTGGATGTGGAGCATGTTGACCAAAGGACTTTGAGCTTTATTTTCTTCGTAATAGAACTAGAGGCCCAGTGTACGGATTTATACACCGGTGAGGGGGGTCCCTCACCCTGGCCTGCAGGGATCAGGCTGAAAGTGGCACTCTGACATCCCCCGAGGGGTCCTGGATTGTGAGAGGGCACAGGCCAGGCAAAGGGACCCCACTGGTACACAATCGGGGACAGGGAGGGACTGCAGGAGGGCTCGAGGGTGTCTCTGGCCTTCTCACCCAGTCCTGATTGGGGCCTGCCTGCTGGGGAGGGACCACAGGAAATTGGCCAGCTGGGGAGGAACTGTAGGAGTGATCCAACACGTGTCCAGCCAGTCTTGCCCAGTCCCGATTGGCCAGACCCCAACAGCAAGCTAACCTACCAGGTGGAGCATCCGCCCCCTAGTGGTCAGTGCATGTCATAGTGATTGGTCAAATGGTCAGAGGGACAATTAGAATATTAGGCTTTTATAGATAGACTAGAGGTCCAGTGCACAAAAATTTGTACACTCAGGGGGTGGGAGGTGTGCCTCAGCCCAGCCTGTGCCCTCTAGTAATCTGGAATCCCTCAGGAGATGTCCACCTGCTCGCTTAGGCCTGCTCCCCAGGGGATTGGGCCTAAGCTGGCAGCCAGAAATCCCTCTGGCAGCCCGGGGGCCCAAAAGGGATGTCCACTTGCCAGCGGGGAGCAGGCCTAAGCTGCAGTCAGACATCCTTAGCTCTGCTGAGGAGGCAGGAGAAGCTCCCACCACCACCACTGTACTGGCAGCTAGCAGCCTGGCTTGTGGCTGAGCAGAGCACCCCCTGTGTATAATCACGGGAGCACACTGACCACCAGGGGGCAGCTCCTGCATTGGGCATCTGGCCCCTAGTGGTCAGTGTGTGTCATAGTAACCAGTCATTCCCAGCTGTTAGGGTCAATTTGCATATTACCCTTTTATTATATAGGATAGAGGCCTGGTGCATAAGTGGGGGCCGCTGGTTTGTCCTGCAGGCTGTCCTGGATCGGGGTGAGGGTCCCACTGGGGTGCCTGGCCAGCCTGGGTGAGGGGATCCCTACTGGGGTACCTGGTCAGCCTGGGTGAGTGGCTGAGGGCCGTTTTCAGGCTGGCCACATCCCCTTCAGGGAGCGGGGTCTTGCTGGGGTACCTGGCCAACCTGGGTAAGTGGCTGATGGCTGTTTGCCAGCTAGCCACATCACCTTCAGGGAGGGGGTCCCTGCTGGGGTACCTGGTCAGCCTCGGTGAGTGGCTAATGACTGTTTGCAGCGAAGCTGGTTGGAATTTATTTAACTTATAAAGTTGAAACTTTGTTGCTTTTAACTGGAGCCCATGTTGGGTTGTCCCTGACAACCCAGGCTCCGAGCACTTCCTTGAGCCCAAGGCTGGAAGCAGGTCTCTGAGGTTTATTTATCTTCTATAATTGAATTTTTGTTGTGGAAACTGTGTTGCCCTAGCCAGCCTAGACGGACAGGAACCTTAGCTTCCTGCATCACCTGGGCAAGCCTCCTGCTAGTTCCACCTCTGTGGCTGCCGGCGCCATCTTGGCTGGGTTAATTTGCATATACTAGCTCTGATTGGCTGGTGGGCATGGCTTAGGTGTAAGGGAGTGTGGGTCAATTTGCATATTACTCTTTTATTAGATTAGATAGATAGATGATTATTAAGAAGAATAATCATTCCATTATACCATGGGATGCCTTGCCTCTTGAATATGACAGTGAACAAAATTTAAAACACATAGTACAGAGCCAAGTAAATAGTAGACACGTAGACACATAGTAAAGGATTATTATCATTACTATTATTGATTTGCTTATCAAAAATACTAAACTTGAGGTTGGAGTTAGTAGTTCCAGTAGTTAGTAGTTCTGAGATCTTCCAAAGGCTTAAAAGTCAAAATATTACCTAAGAATATTCAAATATCAGGCTCAGAACATAGTTTGTGAAATTCTGTCTTCATTCTTCTATTCTAGCTTTAAGAAAGTCAAATTAGTCTCTGATTAATTTTTTAAAAGCCATTCTTGTGGAATGAGGGAGAGGATAAGAGTTTTCTCTCAGCATGGTAAAGATTAATAAATTGAAAATACCATATATACCAAAGAAATTCATATTTCATTGGTGTTAAGTGTTTATTGAATGTTCATTCCGAGTTAAAGAAAATCTTAGGAAACCAAGAATAAAGACCTTTTGCTTGCAATTAGAAGTTTGGCTACCAAGTATTACAAAATATCACTACACTCCTTAAAGCACTTCACAAGATACATATAATGTCTCAAATTTGGTTGAATTTCAAGTTGACGTCACTACATTTTCCCCTTTATCCACAGGTGTACACAGAGGCATTCCAAATGAAATATGAGGACACTTTTCAGTCTGATCCATTTAAACTACTTCAAGGAAGAAGAATTTTGATACCATATCTAAATAACTTTTTAGGACAAAAATAAAGTTTATGTATGTTGTAGTGCAATACATTAAGTGTTTCCACTGAAACTGACACAAAGTAAAATTTCATTTTTCAATTAGTTATTTCAAACAGAAGTACTCATTATATAGGTGAGAAAATATTCTATCTCAGTTTATGCACTAGAATTATCTTGGTTTTCTTTTTCCTAGTCTTACTCAAATATCAATAAATGATGAGGATAAAAACTGTATTTTACCCTTATGGTGTATAGCAATGCTTTCCATGAAAAATAATGGAAATGGATAACACATTATGTTTAAGAATGAAATTTTGTTACAATTGCTGCTTTTGCTCTTGAGCTCTAAGACAAGGTAAATATTATAGAGCCACTATGAATCAGGTGAGCCTGGCATGTCAGTGCAGATTATCTTGAGACATTTGTGTTTGTAACCAATATTAATCCAATCCTAATTTTTATCCCATTTTTTGGAAAATATGCTTGTTTAGTTGAACATAATTGCATATGGACTTTCCTGCTATTAAATATACAGTAGTTCCCTCTTATCTGCAGGAGATACATACCAAGACCACTAGTGGATGCCTGAAACTGCGGATTGTACTGAACTCTATATATACTATGTTTTTTTCCTATACTATGTACCTTTTCACTTAAAGGAAGCACTTTATGGCTTTTCTTTGGCATATCTGAATTGCATCATCACTACTCTTGTTCTAAGAGGCCATTATTAAGTAAAGTAAGAGTTACTTGAACACAAGCACTGCAATACTGCCAAGTCAATCAGATAACCAAGACAGCTACTAAGTGACTAATGGTATAAAGAGGGTTGGGAGTGGGAAGGGGCTGTTTCTATAGTGTTGACATGCTGGACTAAGGGATGACTCACTTCCCAGGTGGAACAGAGCAGTATGGAAAAAGATTTCATATTACTCAGATCAATTTGCAATTTAAAAGTCATGAATTGTTTATTCCTGGAATTTTCCACTTAATATTTTTGGATTGTGGTTGACAGTGAGTAACTGAAACTGTGGAAATGGAAAGCATGATTAAGGGTGACTAGTGTACAAAATTTTCAAAGCCTACAGAAAATGCCAATACTGCCCTGACCGGTTTGGCTCAGTGGATAGAGCGTAGGCCTGCAGACTGAATGGTCCTGGGTTTGATTCCGGTCACGGGCATGTGCCTTGGTTGCAGGCACATCCCCAGTGGGAGGTGTGTAGAAGGCAGCTGATCGATGTTTCTAACTCTTCTGTCCCTCTCCCTTCCTATCTGTAAAAAATCAATAAAATATATTTTAAAAAATAGAAAATGCCAATACACATTACAGGTGACTAACCCAATTCTAGATTTGGGAAGGTGACAATGAAAGGGGAAGGTAAGGGCTTATGTATTACAAATGCAGCTATCTCAAAGAGCAGCAGAGACTTGCACAAACAATATTATTTCAATCTTATATAAATCTAGGGAAAGACTGCTAAAAAAAAAAATGTAGGCATTTGGCTAGCGTTAGGGGCATAGATAATAAATTTCCCATAGTTGTAGAGAGGGTAAATTTTACATCCCCAGAGCCAAAAGCCCCAGAAGATTAGAGGTTCCTAATAGAATGGGCAAGAAAAAAGTCCTCGTGTGTTAGGCAAGAGCAAGAAATAAATTAGCTGACTTATTAGCTGACAGGCATTCAAGATTATACTAGAACTAGGGGCTCAGTGCACAAAGATTTGTGCACGGGGGGTGGGTCCCTCAGCCCAACCTGCACCCTCTCCAATCTGGGAGTTTCTGTCTTTGCAATCATATGAGCAAATTGTCTGAGACTCCAACCCAGTCTGGTTTGGTACTCACAGAATAAGAGAGCTCTTTTTTTTCTTTATTCCATTGGTGGACATTTCCTAGAAGTTGCAGGATAGCTTCCCTTTAATTTTTCCTCAACACTAAGACTTTACTTATGTCTCTCATCTATGCCTTCCCTCCATCCCCCACCCACAATAGTAACTTGCTCCAGGCTCACTTTGCTCTAGTGTCTAGGAGATCCAGCAACACATCTGCCACCAGAACTATGATTCCCAGAATTCTTGGTGCTTCCCATGCTCTTGGTTCCCGCTTCTGGTCCAGGGGCTGGACAAACAAAAAGGACTTCGAACTCCTGGGCTGACAGGACCGGACACTCCAGTGGTGTCCCCTGGATCCCAGCTGTTCAGTGCCGGCACACGTGTGCATTGGCCACAGGCTTGAAGTGGGCGGGGTCCCAGGGACACCCACTCCACCCCTGGCTGCTGGGTACCTGCATACCTCCACAATGCCCACAGGCCCACCATCTTTGTCAGGTTAATTTGAATACTCACTCCTGATTGGCTGTGGGGAGTTGCTGAGATATGGTCAATTTACATACTTGTCTGTTATTATTGTAGATAAAAGCAGCTGGAGGACTGGGTGATCTGAGCAATAATGACTTTGTGGGGATAGCAGAACAAGGGCAGCACAGGCTGCTAAGAGAATCTGATATTCCTTAGAGGCATAACTATAGTACTCCACTATGTCCTTAATGCTAATAATTTTTTATTTTGCTTATATTAATAAGGCATAATAATACCATGTTATATATTATACTAGAGGCCCAGTGCACAAAAATTTGTGCACTGGGACGGGATGTCCCTTAGCCCAGCCTGTGCCCTCACCCTCTGGGAGCCAACAGGGGATGTCCACCTGCTGGCTTAGGCCTGCTCCCCAGGGGATCAGACCTAAGCCGGCAGACATCCCTCTGGCAGCCTGGGAGTCCTCGGGGGATGTCCACTTGACAGTGTGAGGCAGGCCTAATCTGCAGTCAGACATCCTTAGTGCTGCTGAGGAGGCAGGAGAGACTCCCACCACCACCACCACTGTGCTGGCAGCCATCAACCTGGCTTGAGGCTGAGCCCAGCTCCCCCTGTGGGAGCGCACTGACCACCAGGGGACAGCTCCTGCACTGAGTGTCTGCCCCCTGGTGGTCAGAGTGTATCATCGTGACCAGTCATTCCCAGTCGTTCTGCTGTTAGGGTCAATTTGCATATTACCCTTTTATTATATAGGATAGTATAGCACATGTTAAATATGTATGTGTTGTATTTTTTGCTTACAATTACCCCCAACAAGTTTTAAGACAAACAACTTGTTTAGGAAAACAATTTTGACTTTACTATGATTTAAAACGTTTCTTTTTTTAAAGATTATTTTTATTAATTGATTTTTAACAGAAAGGAGGGGAGGGCAGGAGAGGAAGAGGAGAAAAAAGGGGGAAAGAGGGAGAGAGAGACATCAATTCATTGTTCCACTTACTTATGTATTCATTGGTTGAGTCTTGTATGTGCCCTGACTGGGAAGCAAACCCAAAACCTTGGCATATCAGACCCATGTTCTAACTAAGTGAACTACCCAGCCAGGGTAAAACACTTTTTCTGAGAGAAAATAAGTCTAAGAAAATTCCAATTTTCTATTTTTGGGAAAAATGAAGTTAGGGTGAGTTAGGGTACACACAGGGAGAGGAGAAAACAAAATCTGCTGGCATGGAGACCAGGAATATCATTGTCTTTCATGACTTACCCTGTCCCCTTATTGTCTGTCTAGTGAGCCAAGCTGGGCAATCATTGTCTCCATGAGTATGAAAACTGACTATGCTTTCAGTCAGCAAATAGTCTTAAATAATTGTTCTTGAAAGAAAACATGATGCCAATGTTTGCCCTTGTGTGTCGGATACTTATTTAGTTATGATTCTAACTTAATGACTTTCTTGCTGACTCCACACCCAATTCTGTAAGAACCTATCAAACCATGACCCACAAACTCCGAAATCATTTTTGAAAACATCAAAGACATTCATCTAATCTATATATATAAAAACCTAATATGCAAAGTGACCCCTCTGGAGTTCGAGGATTTAAAAAAAAAGAGTTATGACCAGTTTCTAATGAAGGGGACACTGTGACTGCCACTTTGGTCTAAAACTACAAATCTAAACATTCCCCAGTGTGCCCAACATGGAAAACTCAAGCTTCTCAGCACAGCATAGAAGAAAGGCTTCCAGGGTCCAGTCCTTCCTAACACCCCAGTGAGTCCCTCTACCCACCTTGCCATTTATGGCCCAGAACTGCATACCAACTTAAGAGTTATCACACAAAACCATGTCACATCCTTGGTCAGTGTAAGTACTACACTCTCTGCAGGAATGTGCTTGCCACTCCACTTGGAGCTAAACTGACTCAGTCAATGTTCAGTGTCAAGTCTAAAAGCTTTACCCATTTACTACCATTCAAAATCTCTCTCTCTCTCTCTCTCTTTCTCTCCCATCTTATGTCTTCTCTCCTCCCTACCCCCAACAGAACAAAACATGCACACATTGGATTAAATAGTCTATTACTGTCATCATCACTACATTCTGATCACTTCCTGCTAAATGCTAAAACTCTGCCTTAGCAACATTACACACTCAGATCTGAATATAGTGGCTAATACATTAGGGTTAAACAAATGATAGCTAACATTCATTTAGCCAGACTCCAAAATCCAAACTACCAGTGATCATTCAGCCTCTGTTACTTATTAACCTAAATCTTCTATCTATATAAAAGGCTAATATTCAAAGTGTCCCCTCAGGAGTTCAACTGGGAGACCAGGAGTTCGATTGCTTGCTATCACTTGCGCTGACCACCAGGAGACAGCATGGAACAAAGGAAGGCCCCGGCTGGCAGCCAGCATCCAGGGAAGGAAGGCCCCAACCAGCAGTCAGAAGGCCCCAATCAGTCCTAATTGCCAGCCCAGCCACGGTACCCTACCTGTGCATCATTTTCGTGCACCGGGCCTATAGTATGGATATAAATCCACAAAATGTATATCATCGGTTCACTTCCACTCAGAAAAGACATTTATAACTAAAATCTAGACTGCCAGTATGGAATTGAAAAACTGAACCCCTTGCCCTAACGCGTTTGGCTCAGTGGATAAAGCATCGGCCTACAGACTGAAAGGTCCCAGGTTCGATTCTGGTCAAGGGCATGTACCTTGGTTGCGGGCACATCCCCAGTAGGAGGTGTGCAGGAGGCAGCTAATTGATGTTTCCCTACCATTGCTGGGACATGTAAGGAGTTGTCGAAATTTTTAGATATATATGTTCTTTTTTAATTTTTATTTATTAAATTGATTGACTGAGGTGACATTGGTCAACATGAACATATAGGTTTCATGTGTAGGTTTCTATGTTATAAGATTTGTATATTGCAACATGTGATAGATACATTATTTCTAAGATGACAAGCAAACTTGAGAAAGGTACTTTCGCACAAAGCTTAATCTTTGGGGGACAACCTAAGTTTCTCGAAAAGGTAGCACCAAATTTTCTGCATGTTAAAGATTACATCCCACCCACACTGTCATTACTTCAGGTACATTATAACCATAAAAATTTCATCATTTTATAGATAAACTCACAAAACATGCAACTCATATCTGCAAACAACCCTTCAGGGAATACACAAATGTGCTAAAACCTGCACCATTTCAGAGTCATAGAAATAATAAACATGAGAGCATTCCAAATACAAGGCTTATGAGAAGGGTTTTGTGCTAACTACATGAATTCTTAATGTGTAACAGCTAAAAGTTGAATAATTAACTAATTTCCTGGGAAATTGAGAGGGAAAGCAGTATGAATGGAAATGACAAATTTTAAATGGCACTGACCCTAGCTGATATCTGATTTTATAAGCCTTTTCTGTTCCAAATGTACTAAGGAAAGGGAGGAAAAGGTAAATTTATCTTTGGGCACCTATAAGATGTTTCTGTGTCCCTTGGCAATCCTCAGAGCTCATTCTGCATTCAGTGGGAGGGCCAGAGATGAACTAGCAAAGAAAACTCCAATCCAAGACTTAAAATGAACAGAGCTAAGTCAAACCCACCATGCTCTAATCCCTGGCACTGGAATCAAAGCTATGTGAGAAGCATTGGGGGGTGAGGGTGCTGCCATTTGTTGACAGTAGAAGGGTACAGGCCATCCATATGCCATGTGCACTAGCACAAAAGTTCTGTAGTCAACGCGGTATCTTGAAATTCTTGATTTATGGACAAAGGACCCTGCACATTCATTTTGTACTGTGCCTTGCATATTATGACGCCAGTCCTGAATAAGAGTCTGGTTTGTCTCACTGGCTACTCTTTAAACTCTTCCATCCCCAAACATGCTATATGTGCCAGACTGTGTCACTGGTAGAAGAACAACTGAAAAGGGCAGTAATCATCATAACCTGGCATTGTGGGAAGGACACTCTTCAAACAACAAAATCGTTACACAGACAATGGAAGTCCAGCCTTAGAGGACATGAGGGGGAATTCTCGAATAAATTAAAAAGTGCTATATATCATCAAAGGGAAATCAGATGTCTGTACAAAGAATGAATAGGAAGACAATTCTAAGAAACCAGTATGATCATGGCTGAACTATGCTCATAGACTAACTAATACCTATGGAGTTCCTAGAATATGCTAGGAATGTTATCATTCATTTTTTTGACAATGTTGGTGGTGGCATTGTGTTTTGTTTCAGTTCAAAATCTTTATTGATTCTGAGTAAAATGAAATTGCTGAACACTGTATATGAGTAACTCTTGGTTTTATAAAGTGTGCTACCCCACAGAACAATTATTAGTATTCATATAGTATTCATATAGGTAAACTACACATGAACATGGGTATAAGTTAGAACATAGTTAACTTATATTTGCAAATTTAATAAACTAAACTTCATGTGTGTGTATTGTTTACAAACTTAGAAATTTTCAACTCTTCAATGATTTTACAAAGTAAGCAGCACACAGGAAAATACATTCAATCATTGATAGGAAAAAAACAATAAACAAAAACACTATGAGTTTTTTTCCTCTGGGTCTCTCTTAAATGAATGCTCTTTAGGGTTCTTTTTAAAGCCTCTCCTAGATAAGTTTAAAGTTTCTCTTCAGGCACTACCCAAAAGAGTTCTGCTCTGTACCTGTTCCATGGATACTTGCCCAGGGCAGGAACCTAGAAAGAAGAATCTACAGTGCACTTGTGTGAAGCACCCAGCTCTATATAGCAGACCCCACAGCATCTCCAGAGCTATGTTCTTTGCTGGTGTGTGCTCCCTTGAAGCATCAAGCTCCCTCCCTTTCTCCTTTCTCTTCACCTTGTTTTTCAGTAAATCTCACCTTTGGAATTTATTTTGTTTCTTCTCCTTATTTCTGTTCTGAGGGGGAGCAAGAACCCCTTCACCAGTGATAACCAAAAAATATAACTTGGCGAATCACCAAGATTAATACAATTTTCAGAATTTCTTCTTTATGAACTTCTAAGATAATAAATCAGAATACAATTATAGGCGGTCCCAAGTGAAATCTAGAACTTAGACCACAAGAATCCCAGCACTCCTGAGGTTCCATACACAGATTTTTCATAATGCAATAGTGGCATTTGGTAAAAACTGGTAAAATTTCTTTTTAATCCATGTGCACGAAAATGGAAAATAAAGTTAATGCCTAACATTAAGAATAAAGTATGCCCTAACCCAGATTTCCTCAGTGGATAGAGCATGGGCCTGGGAACTGAAGGGTCTGGGGTTAAATTCTGGTCAGGGGCATGTGCCTTGGTTGCGGGCACATCCCCAGTGGGAGGTGTACAGGAGGCAGATGATCGATGTTTCTCTCCCATCGATATTTCTGACTCTCTGTCACTCTCCCTCTCTGTAAAAAATCAATAAAACACATAAAAAAGAAAAAAAAAATAAAGTAGTTCCAATATAGTATTCATATAGGTAAACTACACATGAACATGAGTATAAGTTAGAAATATATGTATGTAATTGTATGTATATGCCAAAGTGTTCTAAAGCTTTTGAAGATGAAAATGTAAAAATTTACAGTAATTTTATTATTTACTAAAATGATAAAAGCTTTTTTCAAATGCACCTCAAGATTCTTTTTTTTTTAATTTTTTTATTAAAAAATATATTTTATTGATTTTTTACAGAGAGGAAGGCAGAGGGATAGAGAGTTAGAAACACTGATGAGAGAGAAACATCTATCAGCTGCCTCCTGCACAACTTCCACTGGGGAGGTGCCTGCAACCAAGGTACATGCCCTTGACTAGAATGGAACCTGGGACTGTTCAATTCACAAGCCAACACTCTATCCACTGAGCCAAACCGGTTAGGGCAGTATTCTTAATTATATCCATATTCTCCCTATTAGAGAGAAATCCCTTAGAAAGAGAACAATGATTTTTACAAAGTACTGACATGGCAATGTTTAAGTTACTTTTCAGGAGAACCAAAATGGCGGCATAAGGTACATACCTATACATAGCGACTCCCACAACCACATTAAAACTACAACTAAAAGTCAAAATGGCCAACATCCAGAACCAGGGGAAAGCTGAGTGAGTGGAAGTTCTACAACTAGAAGGAAAGAAAAAAGTGAACCGAGACTGGGTAGAAGGTATGGAGGTACCAAGAACAGAGCTACGGAGGCTAGCGAAAGGGTGGCACCTCAGTGCATGGTTTTTTTCAATCAGAAGGGAGATACAAGCTCCTGACTGCACTGAACTCATTTCCGGCCAGACTCTAGGGACCCAGACTCCTACTGGGAGAAACTGGGCTATCTGGCATCAGGTGGGAAAGTGAGGGTGGCTTTCTCGCAGAGCTGCTCCCAGAGATCATTGTTATTGTGGGGGCTTGGGACTTGGGGACATCAAGATGCAGAGATGGCTGAGGACAGCCATTGCTGTTTGCTCCATCCTGGTGATTCTCTGAGACCTCGTGCCAACCCAAGTTACAACCTGACCCAAGCTGTGAGCAGCACCACAAATGAATCACCTATCCACCTGCAGCCTAACCTAACAAACTACAGCTGGGTCAGAGAGCTCCAAAAGTTCCCAACCTCGCAAAAAAAGAAGAAATCTGCAGATCTCACTGTAGCTCCTGCTGGGTGGACTCACACAGCAACTGACTTTGCAGCTTCTTGGAGATCCAGGAGCCAGTGTATCCAGTGGTCAGATACCAGATTTCAACTCCTCATATCCGTAAGGGACATACTTAAGAGGCAGAATTAGTGAGCACCAAAGCCCCAATGAAGCAAATCCTGCCCCATAAGGGTGTCTCCTGCACAGCACTTCTTCCACTACAGACACAGAGGGTCCTTGCAATCAATTGGCCTGGAGGTCATTTCCCCCCAGTGATACCAACAGCAATCAAGCCTTAACTACAACAAGACTGTGCACCCAGCCCACAAAGGAATACACCTCAGGTGATTGTGGAGGCTGAGCCACTGGGTTAAAGAGGACACCTACCACACAAAGCCACTCAACACAGGGAAGCAGCCAAAATGTGGACACAAAGAAACAGGCCACAAATGAAAGAAAAGGAGGAAAGAAAACTATCTGATAGAGTTCAAAACCACAGTAATAAGGCTACATAAGAATCTTCTACAAACCTCCGAGGAACTTAGTGAGATCTTCAAGGATCTTAATGAGAATACCAAAAAAATGGAAAAGGACCAGTCAGAAATTAAGCATACACTGACTGAAATAAAGAATAATATACAGAGATCCAACAGCAGACTAGAAGATCCAAAGAATTAAGTCAAAGATCTAAAATATGAGGAAGCAAAAAACACCCATTCTGAAAAGAAAAAAGAATCCAAAAATATGAAGATAGTGTAAGGAGTCTCTGGGTCAACTTCAAGTGTACCAACATCTGAATTATAGTGGTGCCAGAAGAAGAGAGAGAGCAAGATATTGAAAGCCTATTAGAAGAAATAATGACAGGAAACTTCCCCTACCTGATGAAAGAAATAGACTTAAAAGTCCAGGAAGCAAAAAGAATCCCAAAGAAGAGGAATCCAAAGAGGACCACACCAAGACACATCATAATTAAAATGCCAAGAGCAAAAGACAAGGAGAGAATCTTAAAAGCAGCAAGAGAAAAATAGTCAGTTACCTACAAGAGAGCACCCATACGACTGTCAGCTGATTTCTCAACAGAAACCATGCAGGCCAGAAGGGAGTGGCAAGAAATATGCAAAGTGATGAATAGCAAGAACCTACAACCAAGATTATTCTACCCAGCAAAGCTATCATGTAGAATTGTTGATCAGATAAAGAGCTTCACAGATAAGAAAAAGATAAAGGAGTTCATCACCAGCAAACCATGATTATATGAAATGCTAAAGGGTATTCTTTAAGAAGAGGAAGAAGAAGATAAAGATAGAAATTATGAACAAAGTGACAACAAATACGTATCTATCAACAAGTGAATCTAAAAACTGTCATAAAAAAATCTGATGAACAGAATTAACTGGTGAATATAATAGAAGCAGGGGCATAGAAAGGGAATGAACTGACAATTCTCAGGGGAAGGAGGTGTGAGGGGTGCAGGAAGAGACTGGACAAAAATCTTATACCTATGGATGAGGACTGTGGCAGGGGCTAAGGGCATGGGGTGAGGTGGGAACCAGGTGGAGGGGGTTTAAAAAAAAAAGAGGAACATCTGTAATAATCTGAACAATAAAGATTTATTTTTTTAAAAATTACTTTTCAGCTCTTTAGGAACATTTCCCAATGGAGTAATATGGATTTGTAACAATGACAATTGTGTGTGAGGCATTATGCTGGATGTTCTCTATGCATTATCCTAACTTGGCTTTCTAGGAGCTGTGTGCAACCTTGGCCAAACCAAGGAAAACTCTGATTATTAATGTCATGCCCTGGCAAACTGAAGCAACAATTCCTACCCCAAAGGCAGTAGCAAAATTTCATGATATAATGGATGCAAAAAAAACTTCTTCATTCTAATTTCTAGTACTGGACACAGTGAGTGGAAATTATTGTTGCTAATGATGACAGCAACTATACTAGGTGGGTACCATTTTCATTCCGGGAAAAGTAAGAATATAGAAAACAAGTTCTTTGCCAGTGAAATGACTGAGCAATGTGGACTGGAAAACAACTGAAGGAGAAATATTAAAGTACTTGATCAGCCAATGAAGTAAAAAATAGTAATCAGTCTTAAATAAAAATTAATGTAATGACTCTTTCAAGTTAATGTATTTGAATCTAGAAGCAGCTATAAGAAACCTAAATATACACAGGTGGCAATAATCAACCAAAGATACTTACAGTACAAATATTATTAAATAGTCATACTTAAAGTCCAACATACAAAATAACATTTATTCTTTTCTTTTTCATTTCTTTTGATATGTTTTTATTGACTCTACAGAGAAGATAGAAGAGGGAGAGAGAGAAACATCAATGATGAGAATCACTGACCAACTGCTTCCTCCGTGCCCCTTACTGGGGTTTGAGTCCACAACCTGGGCATGTGCCCTGACTGGGAATTGAACCATGACCTCCTGATTCATGGTCATGCTCTACCACTGAGCAACACAGGCTGGGTCAAAATACCATTTTCTGAATTTAAAAGTATGCTCAGAACCAACCCCCAATTGACCCATCGCTGCAAGTATTTAAAATCACTAGCATAAATTTATTTCTGCACTTTTATCTACATATATAGAACCCTAATATGCAAATATACCAAACAGTGGAACAACCAAACAAACAGTCCCTATGATGTTCACTGACCACCAGGGGGCATGGGCAAAAAATGGCAAGCATCAGCCACGGAGAAATGGTGGGACAGGTAATCAGGAGGCTCCAGACCAAAGTGGGGCATCAGTTGCTGTCATTGGGGCAAGCTTCTGGTGGTTACTGAAAATTCTTTGCCCCACACACCATGGTCCTGCCCGGCACTCGCACCTGCTGCCAATGCCAGCCCCACTCGCACCCCACTCACACCCCACTCTGGTGCCATCAGTGGGTGCAAGCAGCAGCTGTTGGCCCCAATCACCCCTCAGGGCTTCTCCATGTTCCCCTCTCCTGAGGGGCGACTGGGGCCGGCAGTCACTTCTTGCACCCACTGCCAGTGCCCAGCGCCAGTACCAATCACTAGGCACCATTAGTGGATGCAAGCAGTGGCTGCCAACCCCAATCACTCCTGAGGGCTTCTCCACCTCTCCATGCTCCTGAGGGGTGATCAGGGCAGCAGCCACTGCTCACATCCTCTGATGGTGCTGACCCTGTTCGCACCTGCTGCTGGCGCAGGCCCCATTCACTCCACAGGTGCAACTAGGGCCGGCACTATCAACATGTGGGAGCAGCAGCGGTGGGAGCAGGGTCACCGGCAGACAGAGGACCAAGGGCCACGGTGGGAAGGGTCGGGCAGGGGTGCAGAGGATGGGCCGAGACCCGACCCTGTGCCCACTGCAGCCTCATGGCCCACAGTTCCTTTCAAGGTACACAAATTTGGGCACTGGGCCCAAATATAAAAATATAATAGGTAAAGTGAACAATACACAAGAAAGCCAGTATATGCACCTGACTAAACTGAGTGTGCAGGCCTGCTATTGACTACCAGCTTTCTCTTTGATTCAGCTCAGAATTTTCACCTTTCTCAAGTCCAGTCTGTGAAATACAAATATATATAAACTCATTTTCATTAGAAAGCAGTCCAAAAATATTTTATGACGTAAAAATCAAGATCAACATCTGTATAATTACATACATCTGTATATCTTGTAGGAACAACAGAGGTATGTATCATAAATACATATCAGTAGCATAACAATAAAGTCGTTAAGTGTTATTTAATTACTAGAGGCCTGGTGCACAAAATTACTGCACTGGGGGGAAGGGATCCCTAAGTCCAGCTTGCGCCCCCTCGCAGTCCAGGACCCCTTGGAGGATGTCCGCCTGCCGGCTTAGGCCCACTCCCCACAGCATCTCTCACAGTCTGCTCACTGCTCCTTACCACTCAGCTCACTGCTCCTTAGCACTGCCGCAGATGTGGAAGAGGCTCCCTCCACTGCAGCTACACTCGACAGCCATGAGCCTAGTTTCTGGCTGAGCATCACTCCCCCTGTGGAAGCACACTGACAATCAGGGAACAGCTCCTGCATTGAGCATCTGGCTCCTGGTGGTCAGTGTGCATCACAGCGACCAGTCACTCCGCCATTTAATCGATTTGCACAATAGGGTTTTATTTTATAGGACTAGGGGCCCAGTGCACAAAAATTTTTGTACTCGGGGGGGTCCCTCAGCCTGGTCTGCACCCTCTCCTCCAATCGGGGAACCCTTGGGGCTGCTGGCTCCTAACCACTCACCTGCCTGCTGGCCTGATCCCCCAAACTGCTCTCTGCTGCCTGATAACCTGTAACTGACTCTGCCTCAGCCCTGCCACCATGGCTTTGTCTTGAAGGTCGTCTGGAAGATGTTCAGTCTAATTAGCATATTACTTTTTATTAGTATAGATGCCCCCTTGTCTTAAAAATGCAGGTTGTTAGTAGGTTTTCCTATTGTGGAAGGGGAGCCTGCAGTAGCATCCTGGGTTCTGACCAGGGTTTATGCACTGGTACTTTATCTCAGCAGATGAGATTCCTAGAAGAAGACTCTTGGATGTACCTTGAACATTTTTATTGATTTTGCCAAATCCTCCTCCAAAAATGTTGAACCACTTTAAAATCCCACCAGCAACCATGCATGTGCCCTCTGTACTACTTTGATGCCAATATCATTGATATCCCCCTAGATGCTTCCCGCCCCTCAGCCGGGACTGCTTGGCCCTTGAGCCAAACTCACTATTCAACCTGGAACTTGATTTCCCAAGATAGAATTATAGAGGAGGAAAAATAGTGTTCCTTTACCCTTCTGAGTTCTTAGCGGAGGCCCTTGTAATGAAAGACAGATTACCAAGAGAAAAACAAAAGTTCATTAACATGTGTAACTCGTGTATATGTGGGAGATCCCAGGGAAAAATGAATAACTCCCCAAGGTGGCTTAGAGTCCAGATTTAAATGCCTTCTTCCTAGGGAAAGGGGAAGGGATATCTAGGCCTCTTAGAGGAGAGTACATGAGTTTTAGGAAAGATGAATGGGGTTGGGGGAGATAGTTTGTGACAAAATTTGGGTATAATGTCAACTTGTAGTCTCCTGTGAGTGCCTGATGACACTTTTCGCATCGACGGAATCTATTGGGGCGGTCCGATTTTAGGCAGATCAGGAGACTTTAGTGAAAGCCTCTCCTTGCATTTGCTGTTTTTCAAGCATCTGCAGCTCAAGATCATCAATATAACAACACAGCATATGTTGGGGTGGCATGTTCTCTGACATTCAGAATAAATCCAACAAAAGCTTGTTTCCTTTCTTAGATGACTTGCCACAGTAGTGTTATTCCCTGGAGACAGTATTCTGACCAGACCTTCCTGGGAGTGATCATAACACACGCTGTGCTTATAGAAAGGTGTAGGCCACATCACTAAATAAACCAGGGTCAGTTTTCTCATCTAGTGGGAAGGGAGATAAAGTTATGATAGTTTATCTCCCTTTCCACAGGTTTCCTGCAGATTTGTGTCTCTGCTGTAGCCCCAGTGGCCCCAGCGCCTCCATGGCTCTGGGGCTTGGAGTTGCTGGGTGCCAGGCCCACCTGAAGGTTTATGTCTCTGCTCCTCCAACCCCAGCACTGAGGCTGATCTTGGGGCTGCTGGGTGTTGGGCCTCCTGTGAACTATGTCTCTGCTCCTCGGACCCCAGCAGCTCCACAGCCACAGCACTCGGAGTACCCTGCGTCTCTGACCCCAGCAGCACAAGCGCCGAGGCGGGGTTCAGAGCCGCTGGGGTGCAGTGCTAGCTCCCTGCAAGCCAGGTCCCCTGCGCCTCAGAGCCCAGGAGCACCAGCACCAATGCGGGGCTCGGAGCCGCTGGGGTGCGGTGCCGGCCGCCCTGCATGTCGGGTCCCCGCGCCTCGGACCCCAGCGGCACCAGCGCCAAGGCGGGCTCAGAGCCTCTGGGGTGCGGTGCCAGCCTTCCTGCAGGCCAGGTCCCCACGCTGCTTTGGACCCTGGCGGCCCCAGTGCCAAGATGGGGCTCGGAGCTGCCGGGATGCCGGGTGGCCTCCAGGCAGGTCCTGCACTAAGCGCCACGCGGGCCTGGTCAGAAAGATTGAACACTGCGGCCCCTTGGAGCCGCTGCCCCTGAGCAGGCACACACAGCACTAAGTGCCAGGAGGCGGCAGATTGGGCACGGTAGCCCCGCGGAGCCGCCCGCCCCGCCGCCCACCGCACCCTCCGCAACCCGCTCTGTGGCTGCCAGCCTCCATCTTGGCTGGGTTAATTTGCATACAGACACTCTGATTGGCAGGTGGGTGTACCTTGGCTGCTGGGCGTGGCTTAGGGGTCTGGGAGAGATGGTTAATTTCCATATTACTCTTTTATTAGAGTAGATGTTCATTCTAAAATGTGCATGATCCAGCTTACAATTAATCATAATTATTAAATCCCACAGCATGACACCACACAGCACCCAGAGGATTAGCAAATGGGTGGCTTATATTTTCTGCCTATAATAAGATTAGAAAGAAAATCTGGCACCACAGGAAAAGGGTAAACAAATTCGTTTTCTGTAAAATAAAAAAGGGTTTAAAAATAGTTTCTGGTTCAATATTCTCTGGGGATCAGCTTCCAAGTTTCTGAGTTTATGAAAGAAACCATTTCAAGTCAATGTGCAAAAACCATTTTGCACCTTTTTCTAAAAGCTTTGTTAACGTTTATTTTAAATTTTCTTCATGTTACATCACAAGCTGCATATTTATAATGTCAAGATTCATTGATCCACGGACTATTTTATGAACGAATTTATACAATTTACTGAAACAACAGCAATCACTAAGAATATACTGTGAGCCCACCCTTATAAGAAAAGAAGATAAACGCAGAAAAGTGAGAAGATGCAAACTCAGTCACACATACTGGTATGTGTATATTTGCATGCTGAATCTAGCTTTCAGAGGCAAACAGTTAAATTTAGAGGAAAGAAATAAATGTTCTTCCTCTTTTAAAAACAGTTTCCTCTTAGAAAGAGTGCTCCTGATATTTTAAGTCAAACAACATATGTCAATTGAGTCCATAACCTCTCTCTCTTTTTGCTCCACTGCCTGAGATGGAAGGAATAATTATCTCAGAAGAAGGAGGAGGAGCCTCTGAGATATTATTTCAGAACTAGCTCTCAAGAAGACTTAATAAGAACTGAAGCTCTGGAGATTGAAAATTTGAGAATATCAAGTTCTCTGACAATCAGTGGTCAGAAGACAGAGAAAAAGGAGAACATTTTTACCAATATTATATCCAGTAAGGGTTTAATCTCCATAAGTTATAGGGAACTCATACAACTTAACAAAAGGAAGATAAACAATCCAATAAAAAAATGAGCAAAGGATCAAAACAGACACTTTTTGAAAGAGGACATACAGAGCCCAAAAGACATATGAAAACATGCTCAAAATCTTTCCCTAATCATCTGAGAGATGCAAATCAAAACAACAAAGAGAACATTTCACACCTGTTAGAATGGCCATCATCAACAAATTGATAAATGACAAATGTTGGCAAGGATGTGGAGAAAAGGCACCCTCGTGCACTTGTGGTGGGAATGCAGACTGGTACAGCCACTGTGGAAAACAGTATGGAGTTTCCTCAAAAAAATTAAAGAAGAATCTCCCATTTGACCCAGTTATGCCACTTCTAGAACTATATCCAAAGAAATCAGAAACATCAATCAGAAGGATATATGCACCCCTATGTTCATAGCAGCACAATTCACCATAGCTAAGATTTGGAAACAGCCTAAGTGCCCATCAGTAGATGAGTGGATTAAAAAACCATGGTATATCTACACAGTGGAATACTATGCTGCTGTAAAAAGAAGGAAATCTTATTCCTTATGGTAAGTGAAATAAGCCAGTCAGAGAAAGATAAATATCACATGGTCTCACTTATTTATGGAATACTAGCAGCCCAGTGCATGAAATTTGTGCACATTAAAAGGGAATTAGAGGAAATATTTTAATATTGCTATTTGCCCTTTCTCTATAATAGAAGTGTGAGAGATAAAAGGAAACTAGTAAAATGTATATGAAAATAATATGTAAATTTATTAATAAACAGTAACAAAAGGATATAAAAACAGAGGCATGATATAAAAACAAAAACATGATATGAAAACAAAAGTGTTGCAAACGATGATAAAGTTATTAAACTTATTCTAGCCCTACCCGGTCTGGCTCAGTGGATAGACCTTCAGCCTGTGGACTGGAAGGTCCCGGGTTCGATTCCCGGTCAAGGGCATATACCTTGGTTGCGGGCACATCCCCAGTGTGGGGTGTGCAGGAGGCGGCTGATCAATGTTTCTCTCTCATCCATGTTTCTAACTCTCTATCCCGTGAAAAATCAATAAAATATATTTTCTTAAAAAAATCTTATTCTAATATCTCCCTGTACACCACAGTAAGAGTGAAAACACTTTCAGAGTGCTTGACAAATTTCCCTTGTGATGAAGTATTTTAAACTTTAACTTTAACATCACATGCTCTTCAAACTTGAAAGAAAGCAACATATAACTGACCATGTGCGAAAACGGTTTCAGGTAGGAATATGCCTACTCTGTCTAGAGTTTGTCCTTGTGATTTATTAATAGTCATCGCAAATGCTGGCATCATGGGAAACTGTCGTTGAATCAATTTCAATGGGAGGCCAGTGTCAGATGGGGACAAATCAATTCTTGGAATCAGAACAATCTCTCCCTCCGCAGATCCTGTTAATACTTCAGCTCTGATAATGTTAGGTCACAATCTTTTGATAACAAATCTAGTACAAAGACCCCATTTACTATTAAGATTTCTCAATAACATGATGATTGCACCCACTTTCAATTTTAATTTATGACACGGCAGTCCCAAAAGAGTAATACTATCAAGAAATTCGATGGGAAAATTTTCCTTTTCAGCATCATCTGTTGAATCAGTGGAATCATCTCTCAAATATGTATGAAAATCTCCATCGGGTATATCCAAAATTTCTTCATTTAATTTTTGAACATGCTCATTTTTTGGACAAAGAATTGCATGTTTAGATATATTTTTAATATTATCTTTAGATATAGTATTTCCAAAGGTAGCTTCAATAATAGATCCATTACAAAGCATTTCACCGGGGATTTCAATGATATCCATTCCCAAATGAAAACTGCTATCAGGTTTGCCATCTCCAAGTTTTACTAACCATCCTATATAATAAAAGCCTAATATCCTAAGTGTCTGGTTGTCTGGTAGGTCATTCAACTAATCCTATATAATAAAAGGATAATATGCAAATTGACCCTAACAGCAGGACAACTGGAAATGACTGGTCACTCTGACGCACACTGACCACCAGGGGGCAGATGCTCAATGCAGGAGCTGCCCTCTGGTGGTTAGTGTGCTCCCACAGCGGGAGCTCTGCTCAGCCACAAGCCAGCACAGCGGTGGTGGAGGGAGCCTCTCCTGCCTCCTCAGCAGTGCTAAGGATGTCTGACTGCAGCTTAGGCCTGCTCCCCACTGGCAATTGGACATCCTCCAAAAGTTCTGGGCTGCCAGAGGGATGTCTGACTCAATCACTCACGGAATGGGCCTAAGCCTACAGGTGGACATCCCTCGAAGGGTCCCAGACTGCGAGAGGGCACAGGCAGGGCTAAGGGATCCCCCCAAAGTTTTGTGCACCAGGCCTCTGGTCAAAGCATAATATGCTAATGATATGCTAAGGCCACTCAACCACTTGCTATGATGTGCACTGACCACAAGGGGGAAGATGCTCCAGCCTGTAGGTGAGCTTGCTGCTGAGGTTGGTCCCACCAGGACTGAGTGAGACGGGCTGGACACACCCTGAAGTGTGTGTCCTCCTTCAGTCCCTCCTTCAGTCCCTCCTTCAGTCCCTCCGTCAATCCCTCCCTGGCTGGCCAATCTCCCATATCCCTCCATGCCCAGATCATGCATCAGTGGAGTCCCTTTGCCTGACCCGCACCCTCTCGCAATCCATGACCACTTGGGGAAAGCCAGAGAGCCAGTTTTGGCCCAATTCCACAGGCCAGGCTGAGGGACCATGCTGGTGCACAAATTTGTGCACTGGGCCTCTAGTTTGCTATAAGCAGAATTCTCAGATCTCATATTTGTTGTAAGAGACAACTTTCTGAAACATCCCCAAACATCATTGTACTTTAAACTCTTTTGTATTATGGCCGATCACATAGCATGCAGTACCATATTGAGACTTGGTCAAAAATCTCCTCTGAGCAGGAGAACTTTCCCACCAAATACAACATTCAAATTTCCCTTAGTAATCTGTCTATGGTGTTTATAGCATGACTGGATGCCATGGTGTATTCATCAACAATGAGAAGTTGGGCCTTTTTATTAGTTTTAGCAACTTCACTGTTTATATCGAGTCTAGAAATTGAAGTTTCATTTAGTGGAATGGGTAAATTTATATTGGGAATGAAAGGTCCTTCCACCGAGAAGTAAATTTGCTGCAATTCCTGTAGACGCTGTGGGTAAAACAGTACCACCGTGATCTCTAATATAAGGTATTAAAACTTTACACAGATATGCCTCCACACTCCGAGGACAGGTTTTGCCTCAGACCTCGCCCTCTTGGAAAACAGCTCGGGAAGGTGCAGCCCTTGGCAACGTGACCCAGGACTCAGTGTGTCTACACTCCGAAAGCTGGTTCCTGCCTCAAACCTCGCCCTTACCTGAAATAGCTCGGGGAAGGCACAGCTGTAGCTAAGAGGACCCAGGACTCAGTGAGGCCATGCTCTGAGGATGGGCTCCTGCTTAAAACCTCACTGCCCTCGTGGGAAATAGCTCGGTAAGGGTGCAGTTGGTTGAGCCTTGGTCGTGACGTTACACCCAGGGTTCTTATTATATAGGATAATGAACAACATAAAATGATGAACAAAAATAGATCCAGAGACTCAGAAGCACGGAACAGACCATCCAACCTCAGAGGGAAGGAGTGGGGGGTACAAGATCAAACCAAAAGACTTGTGGACTTGTATGCATGCAGATAAGCATAACCCATGGACACAGACAGTAAGGGAGCGAGTGCATGTGCTGGGGAGTGGGAACAGACGGGAAAAGGTCAATGAGGGAAAAGGAGACATTCGTAATACTTTAAACAATAAGAATTTAGATTAAATAAATCTTCTATAGCCCTAACTGGTTTGGCTTGTGGATAGAACATCGGCCTGCAGACTCAAAGGTTTCCGGTTCGATTCTAGTCAAGAGCATGTACCTTGGTTGCAAGCACATCCCCAGTAAGAAGTGTGCAGGAGGCAGCTGATTGACGTTTCTCTCTCATCGATGTTTCTAACTCTCTATTCCTCTCCCTTCCTCTCTGTAAAAAAATAAATAAAATATGTTTTAAAAAAATACTCTATATAATAAATGGCTAATATGCAAATAGAGTGAATTCATGTTTCTAACTCTCCCTCTCCCTTCCTCTCTGAAATCAATAAAAAAAATTTTTAATGTTAAGAACTTAACAAAGGATATCTGTTTGTTAAGCATTCAATAATGAATCACTAACAATGACCTACAAAGTACCTGAATAAAATCCAAAACCTTTGACAAAATGCACAAATGTTTACACTCTAGAAATTCTTACCTTTGTTTGAAAATAAGTGATGCCTTTAAAAATTGATATACCTTCCTTTTCCACCCCACTATAAATAGCTTTTTTCAACGCTTGTGATGTTAAGTGACATCTTGCACCAGTGAGGCCAGCACAAAAATTGAAAGACTCAAAATAAACCAAATGTACATTTAAAGCAACAAAGAAATAGACTATTTCAAAATAGATGACATTTCAAAACTTCAGTCTTTATAGCTCTGCTATCTCCCTAATTGACCACTTCTAACTGGATCCCCAAAATACTAAATTATTTATGTATTATTCGTCACTTTTTCACCTACTCAACACCTCTCTCTCCATACTACAAGAGGGGGGATCAGTCTTTTATTAACAGCCTTTTACCACAACCGATCTTCTGAATTGGAATCACAGTCCCACTAATTCTGAAACACTTCAGGCCATGGCAGACCTCCTAGAGTCAATTTTCCAGACCCATAAGCCCACCTGGGTTGACTGCAAGCAACTCCTTCTCATGCTCTGTAACACTGAGGAGCACATGAGAATAGTAATGGAAACTCAAAAATGGCTCCAGACCCTGGCCCCAGAAGGGAGATTACACACAGACAGATGGGCCAGGGAGGACCTCCCAGATAAGGAACCCAGACAGGACCCAAACTCAGAAAATGGAAGGGCCAGGCTAAAGAGATACCGACTGGCCTTCCTCTAGGGGGTCAGGGTCAGAGCCAGTAAGTCCACCAATATGGCCAAGACCTCTGAAATCTTCCAGAAACCTGATGAAAGTCAAGCAGCCTTCTATGAGAGACTCTGTAAGGCATATCAGACCTATGCTCCTTTCAACCCTGAAGTCCCATAAAATCAAACTATGGTCAATAGCAGCCTTTGCAGGTCAGGCTCAGCCGGATATAAGGAGAAAACTACAGAATCTTGAAGGATTTTCAGGGGGAAAACACACCTGAGCTGCTAAAAATAGCAAACAAACTGAGACAGGGCAGCTAAGAAGGAAGTGGAGGAGAGACTTAAAAAGAAAGCAACCTTGATTGCGGCAGCTATTAAGGAATCAAGCTCCCAAGCCAAGGGAAAGAAGGACAAACATTAAGCGGGATCAGTGTGCCTATGGTAAGTAATCTGGACACTGGAAAAATGAATGTCCAAATCGCCAGAAAAGTCAGGATTCTCCAACTCACCCAACTACTACCAGCTGGAACCACCTGAGTCAGATCTCATTGGGCTACAGCAACCAACTCGGACTAGGGCAGACTGGACTCTTTCCAACTGGGCCCCTACAATCCCATGGTCAGAATGAAAATTTGGGGCCAGACTGTGAACTTTATGGTTGATACGGGACTAAGCACTCCTCTCTCAGAAAAGGAGGTCACCATTATTGGAGCTACTGGGGACCAGTCCCATAGACCATTCTGCCACCCTATCCCATGCCAACTTGGCAGCCACCAAAGGATCCATGAATTCTTGTACTTGCCAGATTGTCCATTGCCTCTGGACAATGGGTAGAGAACTTTTAGCCAAGATGTGGGCAAAGATCACCTTTGCCCTAGATGGCTCAGCACAGCTGCACCTAGTTGGGGAGACCTCTCCAACGATCCTGTCCTTAGCAGTGCCCAGGGAGGAAGAATGGAGACTTTATACCTACCAAAGAACTCACTATTAGAGCCTGAATTAGAAGAAGAATTCCTATTGGTCTAGACAGAAGGAAATACCCAGGGCCTGGCCAAGGACCACACCCCAGTACTAACTGACTTGAAGCGTGGGCACAGCCTGTCAAAATCAGCCAATATACAATTCCAAGGGATGCACACCTAGGAATCTAGGTCCACTTAGACTGGCTGCTTCAGTGGGGACTTCTGAAACAGTGTTAGTCTCCATGGAACACCTCTCTCTTGGCCATAAAAAAAACCTGGAACTAATGATTACCACCTGATGCAGGACCTACCAGCTGTTATAATCCTGCACTGGCGCTGCCAAATCTCTACACTCTTCTGGGACTCATTCCATAGAGGTGGAATGGTTTACATATCTGAAAGATACCTTTTTCTGCCTTCAGTTGGCACCCTCCAGTGAGTCCCTTTGAGTGGGAAAACACAACTACAGGGGCCAATAAGCAGTTCACCTGGACCAGACTGCCACAAGGGCTCAAGAATTCCCCGAATCTTTTTAGCAGAGTGCTAGCATCTAATCTGTCCAAATTCCTACTACAGGACTTGCGGTGCATTCTACTCCAATATGTAGATGACCTCCTACTGGCTAGCTCCAGGTGAGCTCAGTGCTGGGAACAAACACGAGCCCTTCTGAGACTCTTAACTGAAACAGGTTACCAGGTGTCCAAGAAAACAGCACAAATTTGTCAGAGAGAAGTCTAGTATCTAGGCTTCCGAATCACTTGAGGGAAATGAAGACTATGGACTGAAAAAAAACAGGCAGTATGTGCTATTTCAGTCCCTAGTACCCAGCTACAGATTTGGGAATTCCTGGGACCAGCAGGGTTTTGTCAAATTTGGATCCCAGGGTTTTCAGATCTACCTAAGCCCCTCTATGAAGCTTTAAAAGGAGAGGAGAAGGTAACCATTGACTGGTGTTCTGAGCAGGAAAAGGCCTCCACCACAATAAAGGCAAAGCTCACTGAGGTCCAAGCACTAGAGCTATCAGATGTGACACTCGACTTTAACCTCTTCATTCACGAGAACAACAGGGTAGCCCTAAGAGTTCTAATTCAGGAGTTTGGACCCTATCTCTCCAAACAGATTGACCTGGTTGCCTTTGGATGGCCCCCAGGTCTCCGGGCCCTTACAGCCAAGGTATTAGTCAAAGAAATGGATAAGCTTACCCTGGAACAAAACTTGAATATAAAAGTACCTCATGCTGTTGTCATCCTAGGGGAAGTTAGGGGGCAACACTGGCTGACTCATACTCAGATGATCCAGTATCAGGGGCTTCTATGTGAAAATCCAAGGGTACGACTAGAAGCAGTGAGAACTCTTAATCCTGCCACCTTTTTACACGTTGCTGAGGGAGCCTCTGAATGTGATTGCCTAGAAGTCCTAGAGGAGGTTTACTCCAGCAAACATCTAACAGACCAGCCTCTGCAGAATCCGGATCTTATTATTTTATACAGATGGGAGCAGGTTTCTAGATGAAGGGAAAAGGCAAGCCACATATGCAGTAGTAACAGACTTTAAGATAGTAGAGGCACAGGATCTACTCAAAGGAAGGTCAGCACAGAGAGCAGAACTTTGGGCCCTGGTCAGAGCCTTAGAACTCAGCAAGGAGAAGTGCACTGTTAACCGACTTGCGCTGTGCCTTTGCCACCTGCATATCTGCAGGTCTATATGCAAGGAAAGAGGACTCATGACCACTGGTGGGAAAGGAATCAAAAATGGAATGGAATCCTAAAATTACTAGAAGTGGTCTGGGAGCCCAAGAAAATAGCAATTATCCACTGTAAAGGTCACCAAAAAGGGACGGATTCAGTGTCAGAAGGAAACCATTGTGCAGACACAGCAGCCAAGCTGGCTGCTAAAGAACAAGTAGCACCTTTGCAGATCATACTGGCCCCTGAATTCCTGAACCTCCAAAATATACTCCTTGGGAAGAGGAATGGGCCCAGCAAGAAGGGAGTAAGAAGACGAAGGAAGACTGGTGGACACTCCCAGATCATAGCGTCTATGTCCCAGAACAGTTAGCCCATAGGTAGTCCTCCAGCAGCATGAACTTATTCATTTAGGGAAAACTGCCGCAGAGGTTTTGTTAGGCAGATACTACCTAATTGCCCATCTTCCCTTCTTATGTGCCTCAGTGTCTCAGCGCTATCTCCTCTGTGCACAAAACAATGCAAGGAGGGGTCCTGTAGGACCCATGGGAGTATAGTGTTGCAGGCAAGATCCCTTTGAGAACTTAGAGGTAGATTTTACAGAAATAGGGCCTAATAGAGGGAATAAGTATCTCAGTGTTAACACTTTTTCAGGCTAGGTTGAGGCATATCCTACTCACACAGAGAAGGCAAGAGAAGTCACTAAGGCATTGTTAAAGGACATAATTCCACAGTATGGAATGCTTCTAACCACAGGATCACATAATGGTCTAGCTTTTGTAGCCAAAGTAGTACAGCAAGTAGCTAAGGCCTTAGGAATTAAATGGAACTTACATACAGCTTACAGACCCCAGAGCTCAGGGAAAGTAGAACACATGGACCAGACTCTCAAGCAGGCTATGGCTAAGCTATGTTGAGACAACCTTACCCTGGACAGGTATCTTGCCTCTTGTGCTCCTGTGGGTACACTGTGCCCCAAGGGCCAGGGTAGGTTTCTCTCCCTTTGAATTTCTATATGGCAGACCCCTTCCTTAATTCTGCCAAAGACAGATTTGAGGGAAATAGGAAACTTAGAAATTCAGAAGCAATTACAAGGACTTGGGAAAACTATCTTTGAAGTCCATAGATGAGTTACTGACTGAATGCCCATCACAGCTGTGCACTCTCATAAGCCTGGAGACCAGGTTTGGGTAAAGGATTGGAAAAAGGAGCACCTAAAGCCAACTTGGAAGGGAACCTATCCAATCATGCTAACCACCCCCACAGGTCTCAAAGTTGAACGACTGAACACCTGGATCCACCGCCCCCTAAAAGTAATATGCTCTGATATTTCTGGATAATATTGATTTTATCTTTCTAATAATTCTTATTTTGTCTTTTTATGAGTGTTGCCAGAACCCTAGACTAGTACCAGAAGGAGAACTCTTCTGCCCCTGCTGAGACACAAAAATACTAAATTACCACCTCCTCCATAGCAAAGGAATTTATTGCTGTCCCTGACCAAGATGAGACTGTTGTTTTTTACTGTCACTTTTGGCCTCCCCTCTCTATATATGGGTATTATAGGTACAGGATACCTCTCCACTCGTCCTGCAGCCTGGAAGTTACAAGTAAGCAAGCAGAGTAGGAACCAGAAAGTTTTAAATTCCTCCTCTACAATAAAGAAAGGAAATCAAGTGTTGGTGATATTCAATGTATGCCAGACAACTGATCCCGATGACTTTATAACAGGCTGTGGAAACTTAGGCTGACAGCAGGAATACAGCCACAATAATAAGTATATCTGTTGGAAACCAATACCAAATCTGTAATAATAAAAGCGTTATATGTTAATTAGACCAGACATCCTTCCAGACAACCTTGTGGCCAAAGCTGGGGCTGAGAGGGAAGCCCAGATCCTCGTTGCCAGAGGGAAGCTGGTGCTGGCAGCCAGGGGAAAAAAAGGAAGTCCTACCCTTGCATGAATTTCATGCATCAGGCCTCTAGTAATAATAGGATATCCAGGCTGTCCTGAATTAAATGAGTTCTACTGTTCTGAGGGGAGCTGTGTCACCTGGTCTACCTGTATGTCCACAGTCAGGACACGGCGATTAGAAAAACTACCAGCCCTCACCACCTGACTGCCTGGGAGTTGCAATCCTATGTATCTCACCATTTTCAATGTCACTGAGATCAGATTTATCACAGGTTTAACTATGGGCATCCAAACTGACAGAAGAGGGAAATACCCTGGAAGAATAATTCTAGTCACAGCAATCCCCTTCTTCCCAGACACCCCTAAGGTTACTAATCTAATCAAAAATAAGACTCTCTCTACCCATCGAGGATTAAAAACAAAGCTACAAACCCCCACCCTGGCCCACCTGTTACAAGTAAACCAGATGCACAAATTACTTAATCAGACCTGGCCAATCCTAGCAGAATCCTGCTGGCTATGTGTTCCTCCACACCTCACATCTACCCTGTCCCTTATGAAAATACCAATGTTACCATGAATCAGACCACTGATCCAGACCAAACTGAGCGTCTGCCAGTCCAGATCCCCTCTCAGGTCCCACCTCCACAGACCTGCTATATAATCTAACTTCTAGCAAACCAGACACCACCCCCATAAGAATATCAAATTGTAATCTAACACCACCAATAAACCATACAACTTGTGCTCCCAATGGAAATATATGGATCTGTGGGCCAAATGCTTACAAATGCTTATCCTCTGAAGGAAGTGATACTTGTTATCTAGGTTGGCCCTTACCGGGCATCACTCTAATGGAGATTTATCACAAAGACCTCCAGGTCCTAGCCCTCGTGTAAAGTGGGATGTACAGTTGATCCCCTTAATACTGGGGGTCATAGGAAGCCTTTCCCTTTCAGGTGTATCCTGGGGTGTACATCAAGCAGCAATACAGGAATTACCGTGGGACACTGAGCAAGACCTCCTCCAGGTCTCATTGCCTTTAGAGAATTTACAGGACCAAATTAACTCCCTAGCAGAGGTAGTATCACAAAACTGGTGAGGACTGGACCTCCTTGCTGCCAAGGAAGGAGGAATCTATCAAGCCCTAGGGGAGGCATGTTATTTCTATGCTTATCAATCTGAAGTAGCATAACACATAGTAAAAAACCTATAGGACAGCCCTGACTGGTTTGGCTCAGTGGATAGAGGTCAGCCTGCAGACTCAAGGATTCCAGTCAAGGGCATATACCTTGGTTGCGGCACATCCCCAGTGGGGAGTGTGCAGGAGGCAGCTGGTCGATGTTTCTCTCTCATTGATGTTTCTAACTCTCTATCCCTCTCCCTTCCTCTCTGTAAAAAATCACTAAAATATATTTTTTAAAAAATCTATAGGACAGAGCTAAGGACTGACTGACTACCCAGAAGTAAGCAAGCTACTGCTTAAGGACTTCTACTCAGAAGTCTCACCACATGGTTACTTCCTTTCTTACCCTTGCCTCAACATTCCTCTTAGTAATCACCTTTGGGCCATGCTTACTCAACTATTTAACCCAATATAACTCCTCCAGATTAGAGACCTTCAAGCTCCAAATGGTGCTATAAGCCAGGATGCAGAATTACCATTACAACCCCCTCAGGGAAGACGAAGAAGACTCAAGCTGCTGAACCCCATAAGGACGTCCCTCATCAGCAGAAAATAGCTAGAGAGCGGTCAGTGACCCTATCCCCAATTCCTGAGTCTTCTATTATCCCTAAGGCTATGGCTAGCTTGAGGATCAAGAGGGAGGAATGAAAGGGAAAATAAGACATTGGGGATGAGGGGAGAGGGAGGTGTAGCTATCTGAAGTTGTATCAGTAACCTGCATTCTGACTCAAAATCTTACTAACCAATAATTAACTCTATTCTTATGCCTGTCCTGCCATGCAGAACCTGTTCCTGGAATACTCCCATTTTACAGAGGCCATAAACCATGAACCATATACAATCACCGGACGGGGTTAGCAGCACTGGCACCAGACAGGCCAAGCCTCTGAGTATAATCTCACTTCCCCCATCCCAAATCATAGGGGGCTGCAAAGCCTGGAAGCCTGATCCATAGTTGGGGGACAAAGAAATTAAGGGTATAAAGGGAAAGCTTCATCCATATTCATCACTCAGGATTTGGAGACTGACTACCCTGAGTCACAATACTAGTGCATCTGCAATAAATGCTACTTTTCTGAATACTCTCTAAGTGCCCGGCTGATTAATCTCCCATGCCGCCTCGCAGCTTTATCAGCAACAACACCATGACCAAAAATGAATAGCCAGCCCCTCTACCTTCACACCGCTACACACAAACCTTATACTAACTTCTATTTAAACACTACACTTTCTGAAGAAGCATGCATAATGTTTTTATTTTCTAGAAGTTTAGTGACAGGCTATACCAATAAGGACAAAAACAATCATATTACACACAGACATAATTTTTTTTTAATGTTAAATTTTTCTCTTCTTACACCTACTTCATGGTACCAAAACTGGAAAAGGATTGGGAATCTAAGCATATTTTCATTTAAAATGCAATTTGATACATATCAAACAAGCTCAGGTTTACATAACATTCTGTGCCAGCTGAAGAAAGAGTTCTCAACACACGAATCTCATTTATTTATTCATTATTTAATTTGCACACATTTAGTAAAATTCAATAGGAGAATCAGGTTCTCCTAAAGGTGGCCATTCCTATACTTGTTTCACTTAGGTAATTTTACTTAACCCTAATCAAGCTCATATTACATCTGACCACATTCTCTGCTGAAGGCAAACAATAGAACTCCTCTAACAAGGCAATATTACACACCTATTAGAGATATATTGAAGGAAAGATACATTTATAGAACTTAATTTAAACAAACATTCCAGGAACAAAAATCCAAAATCATCATTTATTCACATGAATTTCATTTTCATAATTTATATTTTGCATAAATTGTACATAAATATCAATTTTGAATTTGCAGGTTAATGTTTTAAATTAAAACCCAAAGCCTCCAGATATCGTGAATTAAATAAAAGGATATCAAAAGAGGAAATGGTATGTTTGGAAAGAAATTATGTTCTATTCTTTGAAATTTCTGAAAATAATTCTACAATGAATTATTGTGGAATAAGTTTTAAGTCAAGCTAGTCATTTCTATCATAACACAAGAATGAGTTAGATATTTGTCACAAGAGAATGTTTTCCTCCTGTGGTTGGGGGAAAAGTCACTTAGAGATAAAAATGAGTTTGCATCTGTAAGGAAGATAGATATTAATTGTAATTAGCCCCATCGGACTACATAAAAACATTGACTAAATTAATAAATTATGATTTATTGGATAAACTTCAATCAGGTGTTTAGTTTCCTTTACAAGATTCTTTTTCTTGACAAAAACAATGCATGACAGGACAGTACTGCCTGGGTTGTGATTTTTGTTGCTTTTTCCGTAATTGATTTTAGAGAGGAAAGAAGGAAGCGGGGAGAGAAAAAGAGAGAGAGAGAGAGAAACACCAATTGGTTGCTTCCCATATGCATCCAACCAGAGATGGAAATAGCAACTCAGGTATGTGCCCTTACTAGGAATTGAACTCATGACCTGCCGGTGCACGGAAAAATGTTCCAACTTACTGACCAGGGCTTGTTGTTTTTTAGTGCACAGGGCATACTTTACATTAATATTATTTCTTATAATCTTCCAAAAAGACCACTGGGGAAGGGTGTTAATAACTTTTTCAGTACCTTTTTGCATTTATTTCCTCTTTTTCCTGACAAATGATGTAGCCTTCTTCTAGTTCTCTAGCCATTTGTGAGAGTTTAAGAGTTTGCAGGTCCCATGTAAAACTTGTGTTTCTGGCCCTTGAAGGCAGAGTGAGAAAAGTGATAAAATAGCAAAAATCTAACCCAATAGTGCTCTACTAACACACACAAAAGCATAAAGTAATATAAACTGAGCTTTAATAGCCCAAAAGTGAAAAATGATACATTCACGCGCTGTGTCAATAACACCTACAGTATAAGGCACGGAACACCACCGAAGGCTGCTGCATACCATTTCACCACATCTGACAACATCTCCAGGCTCATGACTATTGATGCACATCACAGATGCATTATTTAGGGGTGCTACTAAACCAAAAATTTTCTATGCATCTTTTAATAGGCTATCACAAACTTTTTCTCCTAACTAATCATGTTCATTCTTAATTAATGTAAAATCTTCAACTTTTATCAAAAGCAAGATATTTGAATTTAAAACCTCTGGAACAAGAGTGTTTTACCATCTTAACAAAGCAAGTGGTTAAAAGAAGGGGGTGGGGAAGTGGGAAGAGATCAACCAAAGAACTTGTATGCATATATGTATAACTCATGGACACAGACAATAGTGTGGTGAAGACCTGGGGTGGGGGTGGGGGCTAAAAGAGATCAATGCGGGGGGGCAGGGGGGAGGACATATGCAGTACCGTCAACAATATAGATTTTTAAAAAGGAAAATTAAGAGATTATACTTTCCATAGTTAACCAAAAAGGGCTAGAAAAACTTTAACTGGGCACATCTCAGCAAAGGTAATAATCCAATCCATTCTTTGACCTCCAAATCCTCCTCCAAATAGGCCTGCTGGGCAATCTCAGCCCAAACTCATGTGCCCTTCTTACTCTGCTGGCCACATGCTGTCTGGCCCACAGAACTCACACAAAATCATGTACCCACTACTATCATCTGCACAATATTTTCATCAGTATTTTCTGTCATCTCCCATGGCAAACATACATTCTCAGTGAAAAACTGTATTTCATGACTGTGTCTCCCACTATAATGTTTATGCCCCTCTGTTTTAGGCAGGAAAATGTGCATTAAAAAGCTAAAAGGCCCCCTCTATTAGGAAACTAGCAGTTGGAACATAAGCCATAGCTTTTACATAAAAAGCATTATATTTTGACCCCTGACACATAATGTGAGAAAAGAAGAACTTTCTGAGAAGAAACTAGATATAAACCACAAAGGAAAGGACCTGTGATGACTAAGGGCAGAATCTGGGCAGACAGGTTTATTTCTGCTTAAAGCCATAAGACTGGATTAAATGGACCCAGTTTGGAGCCCTGTCACCCCAAAGTGAGGTGAGCCCTCTGAGATGTCACAGGTGTGCTCATAGGACAACAGTCAGCAAGACCTACCCTATGATAACCAGAGCAGCCTGAGAAGAGGGCAGATCTTAATTATATTTACTCTTTTAGACCCTCTGCAGACAGAAGACAAAAGGCTGGAAGTCTGACAACCCTACCTACCCTGTGCAGGACCCTCTAGAAAGCTGGTACCCAAAGAGACACCCCCTTCCCCCGCAAACCAGGGCAAGGGCTGCTCACTTGACTCTGATGACAAAACAAGTGCAACCTCCAGGCTCACATTCTGCCACTGCACATCAACACTCCTGCCAGGCTGGGATAAGTCTCCCATGTGGCATTACTCCATTGCCACCCCAGCAGAGGCCCAGGGCACCTTCTGGGGACATCAGCTTGTTAGGGCTCAAACCAGGGGCATGAGTCACCAGCTTTCAGCAAACACATGCCAAGAGCTCTAATCTCTTGGCTGCAAAGATACACGAGAGCCATGAAGGGTTATACTGCACAGAGTCAACAGTCCTTGGTTGTGCTTAGCCACTGAGACTCTGAGGAGACCTCACTGAGTATTTCTGAATTTGGAAAGTGATTCATGTGCATGTGATATTTTACAGTTCTCATAGAGGCTCCTAGTAACTCATAAGGGTAGATCAGTCAGGAATTACCGTTCTCACATAACAAGATTAGGCAAATGAAGATCAGAAAGAAGCTTGAAGAACACATTTACTGGCAAACTTGTTGGTGTAAGCCTTGGTTACCAATGAAACCCAGGTCAGGGAGAGTGCCATTCCGGTGCATGTTTGTGCTCATGGTGGTGCTTTAAAGAAAGCTGACATTAGAGATATCCAAGCTTAGTCATCTCTCATTAATGAGACCAAAATGGGAGAGAAGGATGCAGGGGCTTAATGGAATTGAGGAGATTCAAGGAAAGATTCAGTCAAATTTACCAGAACCCTATCATAATTTGGAAATAAGTTCTTAAGCCTAAATCAGGACAGGTGGCTAAGACCTTGCTTATTCAATATTACTTTTTTAAATAGCTTAAAACTGCCCACTACTGGAATAGATTTCTCTTGGTTTGGTTTGCCAAAAATATGAAGCCACTGACCTATGTTGATGGACCATAACAGACAATTTCCCCACTCAAATAAAGTAAGAAAATATGTATCACAGATTTTTAAAAAAGAAAAAAAAATAACCAGAAAGATGTGTAAACATTGGAATTACATTCAGCAAGATGTTGACACAGGGCAGCCAGAAGGAGTAGGGTCTGAGGGAAGAGCAGACTCAAATCTCCACTGAAGCCTCCTTCTCAGAAGTGTTCACTGAGTGGGATGGCAGGTGCATTGGCAACCCTTTTGAAATCTCTCTCCTTGCATGTGCTTCCTTTCTTTCTCCTCCTCCTGTCTGTGTGTGGGAAGCACCTTCTCTATCTATCCATATTTCTCTAAATCTCAACCTCTCCATGACAATAATGCATGTCCTTCTCAATTTTCTTTCTTTCTAGGGAGGACAGGGGAAGGAAACAGAAACAGAGAGAAAAATATACTTAGACATTATTCTCTGATTAATGCCAGTACAGTCTCTTTGAAACAACTCACCAAGTGTGCATTATATATGTTATTACTAAAATATAAAATCAAGAAGAAAACTCTGATTGGTTCGAGGGCCCTAACTCATATTTGGATACAAGTATCTTAGCCAATGCAATGACAAAACACATGAAGAGAACACAATTTTGATTCTCCCATCTAGCATTCTTGTGTGTACTGCCATTACAGGCAAAACTTTCAAAAACAGTGCCTTCTTTCTCACCACATCCAAATGTAACTACAAGTACACATTCAAAAGGAGACGTCATAACCAATGTATTCTACATGTGAGCCCATTAATGACGCCTAAACAATCATGCCCAAGACTGTCTGGGCTCAGAGAATGACAGTTGGCTTCTCTTGGCCATGTTTTTATAAAATTACACTCTTGAAGCCAAACACCCTTTTGAATTATTTTGACCTGAGATACCCATGTATTATGCATTGTGTTTCCAAAACACACACACACACACACACACACACACACACACAAATGTTGAAGCCTCATTACCTCAGAACATGACTTTATTTGGAGCTAGGAACTTTACAGAGGTAATTACCTAAAATAAGGTCATTAGTGTGGGCCATAATCCACTATGACTGGGATCCTTATAAAAAGGGGAGTTCACACAATGTTTGCATACAGTAATGATGTGATGGAACCATACGTCTGTGTGGATTAAATTCAAGCGCATATTCTGATGCATCTTTGCTAATACAGGGCATACAAGTAGACCAAGAAGCAGGGACTGGGGTTTCTTTCCATATTAAGTAAAACTTGTCATATGTGGATGGTGGTTATAGGGGGTTTGGGAGCCTCATTCTCTATTTGTGTGGTGCCAGTGAAGGACCTGACCCTACCTTCCCCCAGCTATCTGCTCAGGTAATTAACACTTATAGCATTAGAACAAATCCTACTGCTCTAATTTCACATTAACACAGGACTGGTAATTGTGCTTGGAATAATTGGGCCCTTATATGTACACTGTTCTGTTAAGAACACAGCATCTGGCTCTTTGCTGATTTTACCTATTCTACTTCCTGAGTCTGCCTCCTCTTGTCCGAAAAGTGCTCACGCCCAGAATCTAACTCCATAATCTGTGCCAAACAAACCACCACTGCCATCACATGATATCAGTTAGGAGACTGAGGGGCTGCTGTGCATCAGGCTTACTTAGCATAAAGGAATTAACTTCTAAAGGTTGACACAAAACATACAGAAACAAAAGTAAACAAGGGTGTTACAAGTAGTTTGATATAGATAATCATAGATAATGCTGCCAACCCCAGCTTCTATGGCATTTACTCAAGGTAGAAAAACTCACATTGCTGTGTCTAATTTAGAGAGAAATTAAAAAGGGATTAGGAAAAGGTGTACATTTTGAAAATGAAAATCTTATGCAGTTAAAACCTAATTATACTGATTATACAGAAATATAAATTATTGGTTGCATACAGTTGTAGAAAATAAACCTAGCAAACTATAATATCATCAAAACACCTATAACACTTACATTGGTTCAAATATGAGTCAATTATAATTTTGATCATGGCTTTCCTAATACACTATTTTTTTTTATCATCTTTTTTCTTCCTATTAAATCTAAATGGTAACTAGAGCCCTGTGGACAAAGACAACTCAGGAAGGAACCTAGGAAGCGGTGGAGTTCTGGCAGGGGAGCCTGGGTTGTCAACCAAATAACCAGGCAGAACTTTCATCCCTAGAAGTTCTCCTAAGTCAGAAGCTACAGTTTTGAAAGTTTGAATAAAAGGTTATTATTGCCTGTGTTGACTCCCCCTCCCCAACCAACTGCACATTCAATGCATTTGCCCATCTAGTTCCAGCTCAAGTTCTGTAACCTACCCCTTTCTAATTAAAAAGGTAGTGGTTAACAGCAGGGCAATCGAAAACTACAAAATGCTAAGTGAATAATATTAGTAGAGGAAAAACTCTCCCTAAAGGAAGCAGAACAGGAAGAGCAAAGATAATAGGAAGTGGAGTGGGAAAAAGTGTGGGAATGTGTCCAAAGCATGTTGTTTTGGAACAAACCAAAAAAATAGGGGAGTTATAAGGAACTATCCCCTAAATACTAAGGAGCTATTACAGATGAAGACAATCTATATTTGCTGATACAGAAATATATCCAAGGTGCACTGGCATAACAGTATGTGCAGTAAGAAATTTTCATGTGGGGGAGTAAGAGGGAGTGTTTAAAATGCTCATATATGTACAGAGGTTTCTGGAAGGATGGCCACTCCTAAAAAAAAGATGATTGTGTTTTCCCTCCATGGGAGGGAAGGGGAATGGTATTCAGGGCATTTATTTTATTTTATACTTTACAGACTTTCTTTTTCCATGAGCATGAACTAGATTTACAATTTTTAAAAAAGCAAACATAAAAAACTGAGGCTGTAATGGAACAGAAAACTTTCAGAGCAGGGCAGGTGCAAGGCTTTCAAGAATTGTTCTGCTGAGAGATTAAAAATGGCGGCGGTTTAGGCAGACATATACAGTGCCTTGTCCCAGAGCAGATAGGGAAAACAGCTGAAACGAGTAGCTTCCAGACCGAATTGGCAGTGGAGATCGAGCTGGGAGACAGCTTGCAGCTGGAGAAGAAAGAAGACTCCTGACAGAGGTAAATTCAAGGCTTTGGGAAAGATATTTTGCCAGACCTTAGCCCTGAGGATCGGAAAGGCTCCGCACGG
>PVJC01000562.1:0-70389 GCA_004026665.1 Murina feae
CCGCCATCTTGTTTCATCTGTTTTTAAGGTAAATTTTTAAGGCAAGCTTCTACTCATCTTATTCCATGTTATTTTCCATCTGTAGTTCAATGTGAATGAATTATTTTAAATGAAGTTACAAACTATTACAATGTATATTCCTGTCAAATAAAGTTTTTATACAGAACAATCCTAAGTCAGTGGTTCTTTCATCTCAGCACTGTTGGATACATTTTTCTTTCTTCAGAAATGATTGTTAATACATCTGCCTATTTTAATGAAGTCACATTTCATTAGGTACTTCAGGAGAAAGATATGATTAAGGTTGAGTTTTCTGCCCAGCAATAAAATGGGTTCCAGAAGTGCATTTGAATGTAACTTTTCCATTATATTATAGGGACCCTTAGAATAAGAAATCTTTGTTGAATTAATCTGTACTATCAACACAACTTGTATTTTGAGGCCTTGTCAATTGATGTTACTCTATTAAGGGCTTCTAAATAACTGCTTAATATGAAGACTAATGAAAAAATAGACCTGGAACCCTGACTAAACACAGTCCTGAAGATTGATTTCCTATACAATAGTACAAATAAAATAAATTCTCAAATTCTGAGGAAGTTTTTGGAACTTTTTAATATGCCTGTTAGCATAAATATTTTGGATTTAAACATATTTCTCTTTTTTCACCTGTTTTACTTACACAATTTCATTATATATTTGTTTAAATGACATTGGATTAAGAAAGAAATGAAGACATGAAGAGAATGGTGGACAGGGAAAGGGTGTAAAGTTGATGAGTTGGGGGGTCCCAAGGGAAGTATAATCAGGATACTAGAGGAAGAAGAAGGAAAGATAACAAATAGGAGATTTGTAATTGGGACTGTGAGTTGTGACAAGGTCTAGAGTATGTATGACCACGAGAATGAATGACTGAGATAGAGTAGAGGATAAGGTCATTGAGAAAGAGGCCAGAATATTATAAGTATCATTCCCATGAATATAGCAGTCACCAAGAATTAATATTGAAGTGTGTGAAGAGGTGACACCAAGCCTGGGACTAATACCTTTGAGGCATGAATGTTATGACTGGGGGTGGGCAGATGAGCACAACAAGTAGGAATTCTGGTTGGTAAGACCAGGAGCTGAGGGTTTAAAGGCAGGAGAGGGGATCAGTGATCTGGAATGAAATGAGGATTAAGGAAGTTACTATATCAGCTCTAGGTCCATTTGCAGGTAGAGTGTAAAAAAAATAGCTTCCACTTGTTAAGCTTTCAGGGCAGGCAGTGCCTTCAGGGTATATCCACTTTTCAGTTAGAATAAGTAAGTGGAAGGAATTCTGGGAAGGCAGGTTAAGGATAAAGGGGAGTAAGGGGATGTAGAGAGCCAGAGAGGTGGGGGCTGGAGTTTGTTTAGGGGATGCAAGAGGTCAATGGGATGAAGATGGTGTGCCTTTCTATACAGTGGCATATGGACGGGCTCATCCACATTAGTAAAATAGCAGTGCTGGCCCAATACCTGGTTCAGAGCTGAGGGCTTCTGGAGCTGACTTCTCATCTTCCAAGTGCTCAGAATCCTTGTGTAGCTCTGCTGGTTTTCCTGATGCAGGATCTTTGGGTCATTCTGGAGCTGGGGAAGCTGAGAGGGCCAGAACATAAAAGAGGGTACCCATTGCACTCATGTCCTATCTCACTCGTTTATTCACTCAGTAAATCTTCTTGAACCCTTATCTTACTCCATGTATTTATACAAGTGTTAGAGTTGTGCCAGATCCCTGCCTTCAGGTACTCATGATGAGACATGCAAATATGTGAGAGCAATCTAAGGGGGGCAGGTGAAAGATATAGAGATTAATTTAACTTAATAATTTAGATTTTTTGCATGTATTTTATGTACTAATGGGACATACAGATAGAATTCTTTAAAAAGCCATTGGTATATGGATCTGGAGCTTGGTGGGGAGTAAAGAGTTAAAATATAGGTTTGTAAGTTTGGAGGGTTTGAGGTGGTCCAATAAATAACAAACAATACCCCTTCTTCTTCCCCTGAGTCCTAATCAAACAAGAAATAAAAGAGAAAAGGAGAAAGATGACTAAATAGATTAAACTCACAGTGGAGAATATGTACAGACAAGTAGATTTTGTGACATTGAGCACTAGAATTAGACAGCATTGCCTACCCAGTGATGGTAAATTACCAGGGCTGGTACCTCCTGGTTCAGGGCCTTCACCGTGATGAAGTTCCTGCTGAGACAATGAGGGGGGTGTTGAGCCACACGTATCCAGTTCATTCTTTCTAATTTTACCAATTTAATAACTGACTTGACCTAACAAAGGGTGGAGTAAGTAAGAGGGAAAGGGACCAAAAGTGTTCCACTTGTGGGGAAGGAAATAGCACCCTCCCTATCACTCATCCTTAATCAGATCTGGCAAACTGAGGGCACAGATGGGAAGAAGACAATAGCCTGGAGCAGGAACTCTGGGCCACTGGAAACCAGGAGAGGGCAGGTGGGAGTAAATTGGGTGGAATGAAGAGAAGAAAGATCTGAAGAGGTATAAACCCGTCACTCCAAGAGCTACTTCAGTGTGATGATTTTTATTAGTAAAATTTTGACTACATCACTCTCAGTGTTTTCTAAGAGTTTCCTGTACATTTTTTTGATTAATATTTACCACTTTGAAAACTGTAAGATAAACAGTACTCGCTGTTGTCAGAGAGAGATCATTGGAATCCAGAGAACTTGAGTAACTTAACCAAGATCAGTCAGTGAGTCAGAAGAAAATTTAGTCTCAAATCCAAGATTATAGATGCATAGGCAGCACTCTCTCTAGGTATATAATTAGAAAAATATATGTGGATGATCTCTTTTGATTCTGTAATTGTTTAAAAGAAGGATGACCACCCTGGTCAGTGTTCTCAGTGGTTAAAGCCTCACTCATGCACCAAAAGGTCACAGATTTGATTCCAGGTCAAGGGAATGTATCTGGGTTGCAGGTTCCATCCCCAGCCCTAGTTGGGGCATGTACAGGAGGCAACCAATCTATTTGTCTCTATCACATTGATGTTTCTCTGCCCCTCCTCTCTCCCCCTGTCTCTAAAAATCAATGGAAGAAATACCCTCAGGTGAGGATAACAAAAATCTAATCTAATAAAAGAGTAATATGCAAATTAACCATCACTCTGAGACACCTAAGTCATGCCCACCAGCCAAGCCATGCCCGCAACCCATCAAAAAGGCTGTATGAAAATTAACCCAGCCAAGATGGAGGCCAGGAGCCATGGAGCTGGAACAAGCAGGAGGCTTGCCCTAGCGATGCAGGAAGCTAAGATTCCTGTCTGCCTAGGCCGGCTCAAGGCAGCAAAGTTTCAATTATAGAAGATAAATAAACCCCAGAGACTTGCTTCCAGCTTGAGCTCAAGGGAGCCCTGGGAGCTTGGGTTGCCAGGGGCAACCTGACCAGGGCTCCTGTTAAAGCAAAAAAGTTTCAACTTTAGAAGTTAAATAAATTCCAGATGCCAGTTTCCAGCCAGCCTTGCTGCAAACAGCCATCAGCCCCTCATCCAGGCTGGCCAGGAACCACAGTAGGGACCCAACCCCTGAAGGGGCTGTGGGCAACCTAAAAATAGTCCTCAGTCCCTCACCTATGCTGACCACACCCCCATGGGGTAAGGGTCCCCAGTGGGGGGCTTGTCCAGCCTGCAAACAGCCATCAGCCCCTCACCCAGGCTGGCCAGTCACGCCAGCAGGTGAACATCCCCCGAGGGGTCCCAGACTGCAAGAGGGCACAGGCTGGGCTGAAGGACGCCCCTCGAGTGCACAAATTTTTGTGCACCGAGCCCCTAGTAAATAAATAAAATAAAAGAAGGATGACCAAAATGATCATTTGTTATTACTTACGGTTCTGCAGATACTAATGGGACAAATAAAAGGAAAACACAAGGTTTTCTATTCTTTATAAAAATGCCCAGCCAGTGTGCTCTGTGGGTGAGCATCAATCTCTGAGCCAGGAGGTCAGCGTTCAATTCCTGGTCAGGGCACATGCCTGGGTTGTGAGCCTCAATCCCAGTGAGAGGCATCGAGGAGGCAGCTGATCAATGGTTCACTCTCATCACTGATGTTTCTATTTCTCTCTCCTTCTCCCTCCCTCTCTGAAATCAATAAAAATATATTAACTGGGTTGGCTCAGTGGATAAAGCATCAGCCTATGGACTCAAGGGCCCCGGGTTCAATTCCGGTCAAGGGCATGTGCACATCCCCAGTGGGGAGTGTGCAGGAGGCAGCTGATCGATGTTTCTCTCTCATCGATGTTTCTAACTCTCTATACCTCTCTGTAAAAAATCAATAAAATATATTTAAATATATATATATATTTAATAAGATAATTGTAAAAAGTTATCTGAATGTTTGACATTAGAGTAATATTATTCTAATTCTGTGACATAATTGGGTTCCATTGGACTCTAGTACAAGGGAAATCTTAAAGCAGAGGCAAAAGTACTAGTAATAAAATACCTGAGAAACATGTAGTTAGCATCAGTGCTAAGTTGTGATTTGTATGGCGATTTAACCTAATAATTCAAAAATAGAATTTAACATAAAAAAGTTGAACCTTAGACCTTCCCCCACCCCCACCCCCAAAGTGTACTTTTCCCCAGTCTGTACTCCCTCCAACATTCCTCAGGCTTTAATTAAATAAGAGCAGGAGAGAGCATTGGGCTTGGGTTCAGGATAAATATCTCCAGCTTGAACAGGAGATGTTGCTTTAATGACTTGGAATATATCCAGAAAGCTCAGACTGGCTAGCAAGCAAACCTGACAGCTACTGGATCTCACAGAAATAACATTCTAACCAATTAAAAGCTGAACTAGAAATAATGGTTTGTCACTGAGTGGTGTTTCAGAAACCAATTGGTCCAAATTAACCAGAGGATTAACTTTTCTAACTGAATTTAAAGGTCACGGGAAGCTGACTTGAATGAAAGAAAGAGAAAAGCATTTAATTAAAAGGGGAACACTTAGATAGAGAAATTAGGTTAATAGATCTTGCTATATTATTTATAGACAACTAACCAAATGACTCTTATTTTTATGGTAGGAGCTCATAGTCAAGGATAAATATGTTCATTATAAAAAAGAAAGTTAAATGAGCAATCGAGGATTTCTAAGAGATTCCTCTAATGGAAAGGGTACAGAGGGGTTTCCAACATCCACATGTGTGTTATTTTTAAAAAGGCTTCTTGGTAAATGCAATCTACTTTCGACTCTACTTAACTCTGATGGGATCAAGATCAAGTTAGTGATTTGACCCTCTGACTTGGGGGGTCACTTGAGATCAGCTTGTCAGATGGCGCTTGCCTGGCTAAGACGACATCAGAGCCACTGAAACGTGCAAAAAGAAGGTTTCAGTGCCACTTGCCAAGCTTTTCTCCCACTGGATGAGGGATGACTTTTCCTTGCTGAAAAACACACATATTCCTCTTAGATTGTTTCTTCCTGCGGGAACCTACCCCCTGTAGTGCCCGTCAGTCCCCTGCACTCAAGGTAAAAGTAGTTTGCTATGGGTGGGAGAATCGTGGTAGACCCAAGATGACCTTGGATGAATTGCTGGTGCACAGTTGAATGTTAAAATCATGTGCCTGTTTAAAGTTATTTCCCTTACCTAGTACTTAGTAGGTTTTAATAAACATTACTGGGGAGAAGGCTGGGTGGAAGGAGTTGAAGGGAAAGAGAGGAAAGTTGGTCTGAGGGAAGCATAATATTGTTACTGACTCCATGGGATGAGAGTGACCCATAACCGAGTCAGTTTCAGTTCGGTTGTGTAAGTTCAGAACTGAGCTCTAGAACTGGATTTCAAGAGCTGAATTTTGATGCGAAGAGGTGTGTGAAAGACCTTACAGAAGGTGTGACACCCTGACTATTTAAAGGCAGCCTTTAAAGCAGCCTTTAGCTCTCTCTCTGTGATATGTGTCAGCAGCCCCCAATAGGTATCACTTGATTCTACAGAAACCAGGTAGGGGTTGGCATTGTAGACAGGATCTGAGTTCTGAACAGTGCATCTATAACAGATATACGGAGCACAGTCAATTTTCTGGACACTCCTCTCTGGTGGGATGTTCAGTCCAGCTGGGGTGTTCTTCTGAATGGGATTGAGCACTTATTAGAAGATCCTCATGGGCAGAAACCAGATTTATGCCTATATTCAGGAATAATTTTCAATGGGGTATGGGTACAGTGGTTTGGTTCTACTGACTGTTATGAGATTAAAATACTTTGTACCAGTGGTGAAAGGTTACTGCCACAATAACCCCCTGGCCTCCTCCTCACCATCTAGCAACGAAATGGCTGGCCCAGACAGATGCTTCAGGACTCCAAACCAGAGCTGCAGCCAGGGCCCATTCTTAGGTCGGGGTGGCATAGCTTGGATATTGCTCCTGGATACATCGGTACTGTGCTCCTAGGAGTTACCAATGCTTGTTATGTGTGTCCCATCCTTGTTTCAATTTAGAGAGGCCCCTCACCGACTCCTGTTCACTGGGAAGCACACAAGTAAATTACCTGCAGCTATCAGGGAAGCAGCTGCTTAATAGCTCTGGAATATGTATATCAAAACTGGGCCTATGTACCATATTTTCCGGTGCATAAGACGACTGGGCATATAAGACGACCCCCAACTTTTGAGAAGATTTTCCTGGGTTAAAAAGTCCAGACGGAGACCGCATGCAGCACAAAAAGGAGCCGACCAGACACACTTGTGGTCTCCATCTGGCTCCATTGAAATGAATGGAGTGCGGCCATTTTTGAGCTCCCACCACCGTATGCGGGGACCGAATATTTTCCAGTCTGGCTCAGAAGTTTCAGCACCTGCCCTATAAGACAACACCCGGCATATAAGAGGACCCCCAACTTTTGAGAAGATTTTCTTGGGTTAAAAAGTCGTCTTATACACAGGAAAATACGGTACCCCAAAGGGAAGCTTAGACGGTTCTGTTACCTGGCTTGTTTAGATTTGAAGGCAATCAACTGGCGTTCTTCATATAAAGTACACTTTGCAGACTGATGATTTAAACTGGCCAGTTAGGGGGAGCCTATTCACCCTACAGTTGACAGTCCCACTTTGTTCTAGGTGTAACCTTATTGTTAGCATTTTATAGCAAGAAATATGGGCATTTCAAACATTCTTTGCATTAGCCAATTTCCCTTGTTGATCGTCATTTTTTCTAAGCCTTCAATTTTCTTCCCTTTTAAACTGGTTTTGCCCAAATTATAAAAAAATAACTGTGACCCACGTAATTGCTAAATTTTCATACTTTACATCCCTAATAAAAAGCCCCAGTCCTGCCCAGCCAGCGTGACTCAGTGACCTATGAACAGGAGGTTCGATTCCCTGTCAGGGCACATGCCCTAGGGTTGTAGGCTCGATCCCCAGTAGGGGGCATGCAAGAGGCAGTTGATCAATGATTCTCTCTCTTCATTGATGTTTCTATCTCTCCCTCTCTCGTCCTCTCTGAATCAATAAAAACATATATATTTTAAAAAGCCCTTGTCCTTCTGGTAACATTTCATCTCACACGAGTTATCCCTCCTAAATAGAGGCAGCATGAAGCTGAGTGGAGTGGTGTTAGTTCCACGTCTGAGGTTGGCTGGGCTTCAGTGGATGGGCTTTGCAAAAAGTGCACGCAACAAATGCTGAGGGAGTTCCTCCTATGAGCCGGCTACTCTTCTGAGTTGTAGGGATTCAGCAATTAGCAAAACAAAGTCCCTTCCTTCCTGGGCCTTCAAATAGTCCTATATTCCTACTGCACTGTTTGCTGGAAAAGAATCATGAATTCCCTAAACATTTAGAGGGTCTTATAAAGACTCTGCTAAGTTATATTTTCATCTTATTTTTCTTTTTTTTTCTATTGTATGTAATATCCTGCTGAAGACGAGCACACCTGTAAACAAAACAATCTCAGAAAGATACTTCTGGTTATTTGTGCCATTTATGCTGCAAATCATTAGATGTCGTCCTAATAAAAAGACTTCCCTTTACAAGTATCATAAAAGGAGCACCCAATCTGTTGCCTTTAGTTAGATGCAGGGTGCTTAGGAGTGTGTCTCTATCTGAATCCTCCTGCACTGCACTGGGACCAGCCCTCGTGCTGGCACCTCTAAGGAAAGCTCTTCTCCTCGCATCTCCCCTGTTCAAGGGCTGTCTTCCTGGTCATCCGCTACTCACTCCTCTGGAGCACACATTTTCCTCCATATGTGGTACATTCTTTAAAACTGAGGATGTGACAGCCATGTGAAGACCACCCTTCCTCAAAGCCTCGCTCAGACACTGCACACTCCGGAGCCCCGGGGAAGGAAGGAGCTCGTCTCTCGTCTCTCCCACGGCTCATTACTCAGTACTTCCTCTAGTCGGCCTTGAATTAGGGCTCTTCGTGTACGCATCTGCCTCTGCCTCTAAAACATGAGCTTGTGGAGGGCTAAGGCAGTATTTTAATCATTTTTGTATTCCCCAGACTAGCTAGCACAGTAAGTGACACAGAGCAGCCACTTAATAAATGCTTATTGACTTGAATAAAATAATTTAGCATCAGTGCAATCTTTTACCAGAAAAGAGGGAGAGGAAAAATTGGGTGAAGCCGAACCATACTCATTTTTGCAGTATGCTATATCAGACATAAATATTGTTCAATCAATTTGTTTCAAGTTTCTTATAGCATCTTCCTTCAATTCATAGATATACTGTATATTGGAGTGCTGAAGTGAATTACACATGAGGCACGCTGTCTAAAGTATATAGTTTACAGAATTGCCTAGGAGCCCCAAAATGAGGGAAATAAAGCCTATCAAATATTTTTGAAAGCCACTGGAGAGGAATAAAATACAAAAAGCTAATCATTCAGTAGCAGCAGCAACTAGATTCCCTCAGTTGTGTCAAACTGCCTGACTAGTCAGAGTCATGTTCAGGGTCTCTCTCTCTCTCTCTCTCTCTCTCTCTCTCTCTCTCTCTCCCCCCCCCCCCCCCCCCCCCCCCCCCCATTCCCTGTGCTGCCTTGGGAAGCTTGCTCTCATTAAAACGGATGGGAAACTAGCCACATCATTACATTCACTTAAGGCAGAGTTTAGCTGGTCACTTCTCACCACTGTCAGCAACAGCTGCCACTTTGGGATTTTGAGCCCTTACTTGGCATCAGGGTTTGGGTTGGGATTTTTATTTGCCTTATTTTGAAATTTACATGCCTTTAGAACAACTAAAATTCCCAAGAATAAACTAATTAATGGATTCCATTTTTGACAGCTACAAGAAGACGGATGAGAAAGTAGCATGCTTCTGGCAGTGTGTTATCAATTGGGAGGCAACAGTGCATTCCCTCTATGTGGAACAGTGAGCTGGAACCGACACTGACAGATGACACGGCCCTCTGACAGTGACGCCTGTACGAGCCGACAGCTCCACTTGCAGTCAGTCAAGGCCACGCTTTGCAGAGGAATTTTAACAGGCTTGATTTGCAGATATGCTTTGCCTACTTCTCAGCTTTCCTTACTTCTCAGCTTTGCCTACTTCTCAATTTGCTTATTATAAGAAGCAAATAAAATTTCAAAGCATTCACATTAAATAGTGGATTCTAGGATTTGTTACCAAACCCTCTTTCCCCCTCAAAGCTGAGAGTAATAAACAGTAAATAAAGCATAATCTTGGGGCGCGAGGGGGAAGACACACAAAACTGTGGATATCTAGGAAAGGAACAATCCTCCCCTTAAAATTAAGCTTTCTATAGTCAAGGTATTTTACATAGTAGTCAAAATCCCTGAAGAAGGACGAGATGGCAGTTTTCCCAAGGAAGTTATAATGTAATCATAGAAATATGTGCATGCATTTATGTGTGTGTATGCATGTTTCTATACAAATCACCCTAAAGGGACAACTGATTTAATTATACTTTTAAAACTTACTGAATGTACTGAAAAACTGCTTTCAAATATTAGAAAATATTTTTTCTTTAAGGAAATTAGCCTTGCTCATTCACTTCCTGGTTTCAGGTCATGCTTTTTATTTTACCTTTAGGCAGTCTGTTCTCTTTGAACACACCCTCAAGCTGATTTTCCCGTGTAGCTTTTGTAAAGTTACTATTTTGTATTTCAATTCAAATTCAGCTAATCACCCTGTGACCACCAACATACCTCACAGGCTCAGTTGCAGACTAGAGGTTGGAAGGCCGAATTGGACCGGCAGGGTTGTTGTGAATCTTTTGCATTTGAATGCCCTAGGCTGGGCAGGCACCCTCCAGTTTACATAGCCTCCGCTCCCTGCCTAGCTCCCTGCCTAATGCCCTGTCCCTTTGCCCGTTTAAGTAACTTGCCTGGTCTCTGAAGACAATTGAAATTGTGACTGTGGCATCACTGACCAATGAATTCTCACTCCTCCACAATTCTAACATTGTTGGTTTCAAAAGACTCACCTTAAATGGACGAAGTAAATAGAACTTAATGGTGAAATTTATTTCTTTTGTTAAGGCAACTACAAATAAAATAAGCACACAATACAAATAACTAAAGTAGGAGGGTAATATTGGCATATAATGCAAAGTCCGTTCTGAGGATCATGAACTAGCATTGAGCCACACACCCTGGAACACTCCTCCTACTTTCCTTCCATCCCCACCACTTCTCTCCCAGTTAACAAACGTGGCGTAGAGAGTTGAGGCTAGCAATCTTTTCTCAGGCCAACGTAAGTGAGTGACTCATTTGTTACTTGGATTATCAGGCCAATGGAGATAACCGACCCAAACTTCACATGTGTCTAATTATAAATGATTAAAAGAAGTGATAGGGAAGGCATATGTAGGAGAGGTGAGTTTCAGAGATTTCTTGAAGGAGAAAAGGTTCGTGGATTGGTGGGAAAAGGGAAGAAGTCATTGTAAACAGAGAGAATGGCTTATGCAAAGCTGAGATGAGTAAGACTGAGTCATCTCTGTGAGAATGCATCCATGCACTTTGTAATGACAAATAGATAAGGCTGGGTTCCCTGGATTCACTACAGATACCAAGTTACAGCCTGCCAGTTTGTAAGGAAGTGCATTTCACAGACTGCATACAAAAGCTAAGTGAGGTATAATGACCTTCCATTTGTTTTATGGTAATTGGACATTTATTTCATAAAGTAAGTACTGCTGTTATACCATGACCCATGATAAAAAGGAAAACTTTTCAGTTTACATTTCACCGATGATAACCTTGAATATTAAAATAAACTTACATGCTCCATTAACTAGAAAATAATTCCCTTTCATGTTTTGAATTTGCCTAGGGTGTGGTTCTCAGTGAGGACAAGTTCAACTGATATGCTTGAAGAATTCTAATTAAGAAACAAGGTAATTTCAAAGGTATGACATTTAATGCATTACTAGCATTTTTTAAACACATGCTTTTATTCCATTCTTCAATTTTTTGAAACACCCTATTTTTTGAGGTTTAATTTTATGATTTCTATGTCAATGAAATATTATAGGCCAGACCAACCACTTATCTCACAGATAAAAATTATCAAAGGCTAATAAAGGATATTTGATTACTGCCTAGTATGCTTAAAATAATGTATCAATGATCATTAGTTGGATATTGCTGTGCTAATCGCTGTGAGGATATAAAGTAGATAATTGTAGAAAAACAGATTTCCTCATTAAATTACTCTTCTTGCCAGGTTTCTCTGTTTCTCTTTTTCTTGAACCTCTTAAATAATCACTTTTTATTTGCAAAACTCTTGACCAATTATGTAATAGAAAAAAAATAAAATCGTTATAATATAAAATATTCATATTACATAAGAGTTTTAAATAAAAGGTGGGTTGATTGTAAAAAAATTGTATAAAATTAACTAGAAAAGCATTTCCTGTTACAGATGGGAAAATGAGGGAACCAAAATTCAAATAAATAACTGTAGTCAGGCAGCAGGGGAATGTGATGAGGCATCCAGGACTCTCGGCCGGTCTCTCCCTGACTGACTCAGAATTTTCAGAATGCCACAATTCTAAACTTTCAAAAGCTGTCAGGGTAAGTCTCATACAACCAGTCTTTGTGTTGGGGAAAGATTAAATAGAAACTCATACTAAGACTATGTTGTTTGAATCTAAAGTTTTTCCTCTGAATTGATTCAGTTCAACAGTGATCATTTAAACTAAGTATGGTTTGGGAGCACTGGCCAACATGGGTGAAAATTATTTTCCTTAATGTCGCTTAACAGGTGCAGTTAGTAGCCTGTTGAGCATTTCACAAATAATTATCTTATTTAATGACCAGAGGCCCGGTGCACAGAGATTTGTGCATTCGGGCGGGGGGGAAGGGGGGGCGGACTCAGCCCAGCCTGTGCCCTCTCACAGTCTGGGAACTCTTGGGGGATGTCCACCTGCTGGCTTAGGGCCCCTCCCTGGGTGATCGGGTCTAAGCTGGCAGTTAGACATCCCTCTGGCAGCCTGGGAGCCCTCGGGGGATGTCCACTTGCCAGTGGGGAGCAGGCCTAAGCTGCAATCGGACATCCTTAGAACTGTTGAGGAGGCAGGAGAGGCACCCACCACCACTGCTGTACTGGCAGCTGGCAGCCTGGCTTGTGGCTGAGCAGAGCTCCCCCTGTGGGAACGCACTGACCACCAGGGGGCAGCTCCTGCATTAAGCGTCTGCCCCCTGGTGGTCAGTGTATGTCATAGTGACCAGTCATTCCCAGTGGTTCTGCTATTAAGGTCAATGTGCATATTACCCTTTTATTATATAGGAATAGAGGCCTGGTGCATGGGTGGGGACTGGCTGGTTTGCCCTGAAGGGTGTCCCGGATCAAGGTGAGGGTCCCGCTGGGGTGCCTGGCCAGCCTGGGTGAGGGGCTGAGGGCCGTTTTCAGGCTGGCCAAGCCCCCCAGCAGGGACCCTTACCCCATGAGATTGGGACCATCATGGGTGAGGGGCTGATGGCTGTTTGAAGGCTGGCCATGGCCCCCAGCCACCCAAGTTCCCAGCAAGTCTGGCTGGAAGCAGGTATCTGGGGTTTATTTATCTTCTATAATTGAAACTTTGTTGACTTGAACAGAGGACACAGCCTGCCTAGGCAGGCAGCTTCCTCCATCGCTGGAGCAATGAAGCCTCCTGCTTGCTCCAGCTCCTTAGTTTCTATAATTGAAACTCTGTTGTCTTAAGCAGAGGCCACAGCTGGCCTAAGCAGGCAACTTCCTCCATCGCTGGGGCAAGAAAGCCTCCTGTTTGCTCTAGCTCTGTGGCTGCCGGCCGCCATCTTGGTTGGGTTAATTTGCATATAGTCACTCTGATTGGCTGGTGGGCGTGGCTTGACAGAATGATACAATTAGCATATTACTCTTTGATTAGATTAGACTAAAGGCCTGGTGCACAGATCCATGCACTGGTAGGTGGCGTGGCATGTGGGAATTGGCTCGCTGTGGGAGCGCTGCTCACCCTGGTCAGCCGAGCGGCTGTGGACCTACCCTCTGAGCAGCTGCTGAATGAGGAAATTAGTCTGAGCTGATATTTCAGGGTAATGTCTTGGGTAAAGGTGTGTTCTGTATCCTGGAGGAAACTGGTGGAGAGCTTTGCACCCCAAAGCCACTCGGTAAATGTCCTTGATGTGTGATGCCAGGTTGGTGATATCGGGGATGTTCAGGGCAGCCATCCTTCAGGATTCTCAGCCATCAAGACAGCCTCCCCAGGGGGTCCACAGTCATGTCCCCTCTTGCCATCTGCTATGCCAGCTCCCTGTGCTCTTTCTAGAACACACCTTAGAGGGCCTGCATCAGCTGGTGGTGTCAGGCCAGAGTCTGGATTGTCTCAAATATTTGATAGGCCTTCTAGCGGTTGCTCCCACTGTAGGAGCAGCTGCTCATCCTGGTCAGCCATGACCACCAGGGGGCAGCTCCTGCAATGAGTGGCTGCCTCCTGATGAACAGTGCGCATCACAGCGACTGGTCTACAGTCATTCTGGTGGTTCGCCGTTTGGTCACTGGGCTTTTACATATATATAGATTACAATAGCCCTAGGAGGTAAGTACTGTTATCATCCCATTTTACAGGTAGAAACACTGAGAGATAGGCAGCTTAAATATCTTGACTGAGTCATGGCAGGGTTTGAATATAGATCAATGGAATGACTCAAGAGCCTGAGCCCCTAACTGCTCAGTCTATGAAATCCATCTGTGCATTTAATAAAAATGAGGCTTAAAAGGAAATACTGTCCAGTGCTGTGCAGTGCATTGTTTAAACAACTGGAAAAATTTATTCACTTTCTGATTAAAATGCTTTAAGTGGATTACTCACCTAAAGATTTTTTTTTAAATTAAATTACTCAGTGAGCAATGTGTAAGCTCCATTCAGAGGTGAGAATCCAAATTTAAAATATTGATGAATTAAATATTTATGAGTAGACAGTTACTTATCTACATAGGTAGATGAGAAAGAACATAGCCAAATATAGATGTCTATGATTTTTTTTTTACCTCCAACATTTCCTAGAATTACTATTTTGATATATTTTAAGGGATTTATATTTACATCAATGCAGTGATGTTTATGCAGTTCAAAGCTGGCAGATTTTAAGAAATCTTCTAATCCAGCATGTGCAATAAAGAAAATAACAAATTGACCTTGATGTAAATGATATACTTTATTAAATTATGGGAAATAATATATATGACTACAGAGGAGTAGCCTTCACTTATTATTGCACTTTAAAGATTATCTATTTTTAGTACCTATCTATATAAAATACGTGTTTTCATATAAGATGGTATTGTTTGCTAACAATTCTGGTTTTGGCCAGGAAAGAGGGTGTTAAAGATAAGAAGGCATTTACAACAAACCCCTTGAAAACCAATAATATATATCATTATCTGGGAAGCTCCTTAACTTGTTTTCACCACTTTAATCACAGTGTTACTCTGAGCAAGTTACTTCAGCTCCCTAATCAGTAAAATAGGGTTGATATTAGTACCCTCTTCTTAGGAGGATTGAAGGGTGAAATGAAATAATAAATGAAAAGCAGTCTCAACAGTACTTGGCATATAGTGAGCACCCAATATGATTGGCTCTTGTTATTAATTCAATTCAGCAAATTTATTGAATGCCAGTTATAAAAATAATAGCTGGCCATTTTGTGGATGATAACAGTGTGTTGGGTGCTAAACCATACATTTTGCATGTATTATTTCATTTAATATTCACGGGAACCCTCCAGTATCAATGTGCTTTTTACCCCATTTTACAGAAGAGGAGTCTGAGGCTTAGAGAGGTGACACAGGTAGTAGTGCTGACACCAGTATTCTAACAAGCCATCTAGCCCTGAGCTGGCCACCTGACCACCAAGCAACTCCCAGCCAGGCACTGAGAAACAAGCGAGCTCCTGGCCCTTAGGAAGACAGCATTAATCGAAGCATTACCAGAATAATTATAGTCTGGCGCTTCTCTGAGGAAATGACATTTGAATTGATTGAAGAGATCAGCGAAGTTAGCCTGATGAAGAGGGTAGCAGACACAGGAAGAGCACTGCAGGCCAGAGGAAGTGGAATGAGCAAAGGCTCGGAGGTGAGCAGGGACGCAGCTCATGCCAGGGAATGTTCTGCGCACCTGAAACAGGAGAACCTCAAGCGAGAGAGCGGAATACTTTTTACCCAAGCGAAACCTATTAATATTGGGAGGTAGTCCAGAGGGAAGAACTGAATAAGGGGAGGAGAGTGTTCCAAATCACGTTCAACTCAGAAAATATGTAAAACGAAAGCCAAGAGAGTCATCCCCTCTCATCGCTAGTACTCCAGACATTCATGGACGAGAGAAGCGGCATTTTGTAGGAGGCATTCGCAAATGAATTTGCAGACGAAGATCAGGCTTCTAGCCCAGGGATTAGCAGATTATGGTTTGTGGGCCAAATATACCCATTTTCCTATTCTATTACAGCCCACAAGCTAAGAGAATGATTTGTACATTTTTTAATGGTTGAAAATAAATCCAAAGAGGGAACAATATTTCATGACACATGAAAATCAACTGAAATGTACACTTCAATGACCATAAGGAAGATTTTAGTGGAACACAGCCATACCCCCTTATGCATTGTCTCTTGCTGCTTTCATGCTACATTGGGACAGGATGGTCCACAAGGCCAAAGTGTTTACCAACTAACCCTTTACAGGAAAAATTTGCTAAGTTCTACTCTAGCTTATCATCATTGGTGGAAGCTATGTAATAGCAGAAAGGAATTAAAAAAAAAATAATAGAAATACCCTAATGTTTATATTATATAAGGCAAAAAAGTCTTTGTATTTTAAACCTTTGCAGACATTGAGAGGGAAACCTCAGTGCAATTAGTGTCTAATCCTCTATCCAAGGAAACAGCAGCCTAGCATGTGCCACCATGGATCTGTGACTCAGCGCAGATTGGCTTTGAGACGACCACCGCCAGTCTCATTCCTTTTTACAGCCACTGTCCAGAATAAGACTTACTTCATAGTGTTATAGGTTTAATAAATAAGTGTTGCATGAGTCATGGGCATCTTAAACAATGATGCAGAATCAGGATAATGAAAGCTAAGACTTCTTAACTGCATTAGCAGAGCAATACCAACCTACCTCCTCCTTGCTGAAAATCTCACTGATTTCCTAGTGATGAAAGACCATGACTATTCCTATAACCAATTGTTGAACAGTCTGGTGTTGACAGAGTAAAAACATAAGTCCCCCTTCCCCCACCCCCACTCCAAACCCCAGTCTTTGACTATATTCCAGCAAATCCTCCTTTTTCATTATTCCACAACAACAGCTATGACAGTCTCTTTTGGTTAAAAAGAAAAAGTATATTCTAATTGAAATCATTAGATCCATATCCAATTTAGTGTTCCTCCATCCTTCCCTCCAGAAACATCCTGGCTTTGCTAAAGTGGCTTGGCTACTTCTCCCACTGGGTCTCACTCTCCCACCATGGGTTGGCATAAAGAGGAGGACAGTAGAAATAAACAAAAGAACTCTGATTTAACTAGGTGTGGCCCTGGTCCTCTCATGGCTGTTTCTCCTTCCTAGCCAAGCGTGACTGGCCATGAGGTTCCCTGCATGGCAGGAGCCCACATGCCATCTCTTTCATGGAACAGAGGTGTCCCAGGTCTTCTACATCAGGGTTCTAGCTCTATCACACCTCCCCACTGCACAGTGCCCTGACTTGGGAGGTCCACTCAGCTCAAAGGCTTCTGACCCTCCACCTTCATCCCTAGACATAGGCCACACTAGTTCTTGCTTTTGGTGTCCTCCAGCTCACCTGCCTTATGCGGCCTCTCTTTGACCCATGGGGAACTCAGCCGTCATTGCCACACCAAATGATGGCAGTCAAGTCACTTGTCTTTAGTTCTCTCTCTCACTCTGCATCCTTTCCTTCTTTCTATTCAGAAAGTTGCCCAGAGTAGTACGCTGCATAACACATGTTCAATCAGAGAATGAGAGCCCAGTTTCTTCTTACAGACAACCTCAGTCTCCACAGGCAATTCTCTTAAACCACTCCTCCTAACCTGGCAGCAGAGTTGAGGGCTGTTAGGAAGATTGAAGGAAAAAGAAAACCCAGACAGCATTCCCCATTGAACTGATGCCTTCTGACACCAGTGATCCCTTTGACTCCCTGTAATCGCAGAACTAATGTGCCCAACTCTTAGGAAGCTCCAAAGACATATTTGTTTCTCATTGTTTTTTGTTCTTTTTATAATATGAGATAATTGGTTCCTCTTTAGTGTCAGCCTTGGTTCCTACATACCAATTCCGGGGGAATAAAAATAATTTCTAATCAATATCTTGTTATATCCTGCACATTTATTGCAGTTTGCTGTTCACAGATTTATGCAACCACCTGATATTAAGGGGCATGGGCACTTCCTCTGCCCCAACTTCTGGGACAAATGCCTCCCTCATGGTTCTATAAGTCATCCATCACATACGTTCATATATTCTTTTTGCTGAGATTTTTATGTGCTTACTAGTGTCAAGTGCTCTTTTGGGGCAATGAACAAAACAGACAAATTGACTGCCTTCATTGATCTTCTACTCTAGTAAAGAAGCAAACATTTTATATGTCAGTAAATTATCACAGATAAGAACCTGAAAGTAGTTGCATCTCACTGAATGCCTTGAGCTGTGCCAGATTCTACTTGTTTTACAATGTGAATCTCTCTCTCTCTCTCTCTCTCTCTCTCTCTCTCTCTCTCTCTCTCTCTCTCTGATTAACCCTTAGTATGTCCAAGCTATATTCCTTTGGCCACCTACAAGACCCTTTTCTGTAAAACTACTCTGCCCTTGACCTATTCTAGTGAGTTTAATTTTGATCTCTTGTACCCTGAAATTGGGACTACTGAGTTCCTCCTGAGTAATCCATTCCTCTTTCCCATCTTTAGAACAGATGTCTCCTGCCTCTTTGTTCCCACAGCCCTTCACTGAGTCCTCATTATGACATTTTCCAAACTTGGGGGCAAGGACTAGGTCATTCTCTTTCTGACTCTCTCCCCCTCACACACACACATATGCCCCATCTCTATCACCATCACCACCACTGTCCAGGCCAGAGCTTCTAACACTACCATCATTGTGCCTTGTACAAAGTAGAAATTCAACAGAAATTGTTTCAGTCGAATTGTTTATCCATTAGCAATTAACCTTTCACAATGCCAGTGCAGTATTTTAATAACTCTGCCTGGTCAGGCAATATAAGGACTTCCTCCACTTCCAAGCTGGCAACAGGGACAATTCATCACAGATCCTTCTATAGGAAGTGACTGACCCTTGCTGCCTAGCTGTCAGTTAGCTGTGGCTATTGTAAGAATAACCAGAGGCCTTCAAATTCCATGTCCTCTCATGATCTATGAACTCCCAGAAAGATAGATACATAAAGGAGAGGTCTGTTTCAAAAAGCTTTCAGTGTTAGCCAGTCTCTAAAACCTTATTTATTGTGTTCATAATACGTCAATTTAGGACTCATGTTTAGTCAACTCTGCTGAAAAATGTTAGAACTGCAATCTGAACTTCTTTTGTTGGTTTGAATTTTCCATAAAAGAATTTCTTCTGTAATGAAAATAACCAAAAGGGCTTTCATTCATGAAAATATTTGAGGCATCCGAAGCCTAGTACATGTAGGAGTACTTTTGTACTGGTCTTTTTGAAGAAAAGTTCTTTTAACTCTTTTTTAACTGCACCAAAAATGTTATGACAGATCTCTCAGCAATGGCTTCTTCACAAACGACCATGAAATAGACACTAATTTTTAAAAAAGGTATTTTCACTGGGAGTGGACAAAAGTGGAGGGTAGATCAAGGTTAGTCTCAGTAAAGAAAACAAAGATCAAACTTTTTGTTGTGATCTTTGGAGTAATGAGCTGGAAAAATAAAAGGATTTTCTAAGGCCAATCCAGGGCACATTTTCTATGGCAATTGCCTATTAAACAAAAGAATATTTCGGGAGTGCTACATGTCATTTGTTCTCTATCTGACTTTGAGTAATTGTGAAATGAATTATCCCCAGTTTTGTCCCTTTCTTGCTTTGAAATTCAGCTAAAGACTTGGTCATTTAGTTAATACATTGGAAGAACAATTACTTGAACTTTTAGCCACTCAATAATGTCTAGAAAGGTCTTGCAGGAGATCTTGAAAGAAAAAAGTAAAATTTATCATAGCAGAGAAAAATGTGAAGGAGGCTTACATTGGAAATAGGTCTAGTTAAGAATATACTCATTGATTTCAAAAGGTTTGGCATAGAATTAAATTTTATTTGCTTCTATTTGAAACAATAATTCCTCCAGTAATTCATTCAAACATCTAACAAATGTTTATTTGGCAGCTATTATGTGCCATAATGAAGAGTAAAAGTGGATAACCAAGGCCCATAGAAAAAAATACCCAGGTCATAAAATTCAACTTACCTTATTTTGAAGATTCTATTTACCATATTTATCATTACCAGTATATCATTCCCTTGAAATATTCCACAGTCCTCTGTATTAAGGATTCCTAGACTTTTAATTAAGGCTAATTCAAACTTAAATTCCAGCTCCCATAAAATCTATAAAATTTCCATTGGGGGGGGGAGGAGTTTTCTAAGAATTCTGAAAGGCGAAGCAGTAAAGTTGTGCAAATGAAGTTGGAAATTGCAGGATTAGTGATTACATTAAGTGTATTCTATATGTGGTAGACTGTATGTCATAAAACAAAGTATTTAACATTGAAAAATTAAGGTTTTAATAATAAAATTATTAATAAGTAATAATATATGTTAAGAGGGACAATCTTTACTTTCCATGCTTAAAGAATAAATAACAAATAAGCATAATTCATTGGTTTGGTAATTAAAATAGAAATGAGATAGTGTTTTATCTTCAAATCAACAAATATTTTATAATGATAGTGCCTGTTGTTGGTGGGAGTTCTAGAAAACAGGCAACTTCAAATCACCATCAATAGGATTATAAATTGATACAGTCTTTCTGGAGGACATTTTAATGCATATATCCAAAATCAAAGGATATTCATTATAGCATTACTAGAGACCCAGTGCACGAAATTCATGCATGGGGGCAGGTCCCTCAGCCCAGCATGCGCCCTCTTGCAGTCTGGGACTCCTCACTCCTTACCGCCTCCCTGCTTGCTGCTCCTTACTGCTCGGCTTGCTGCTCCTTAGTGCTGCCACAGTGGTGGGAGAGACTTCTGCCACTGCCACTGTGCTCACCAGCCATGAATCTGGCTTCTGGCTGAGTGGCATTGTGGGAGTGCACTGACCACTGGAGACAGCTCCTGCATTGAATGTCTGTCCCCTGGTGGTCAGCACACATCATAGCAACTGGTTGTTCTGCCAGTCTTTCTGCTTTAGGTCTATTTGCATACTAGGCTTTTATTATATAGGATGTGTGATAACACCAAATTAAAAATCATCAAAATCTTCAACAGTAAGGATTCTTAAAAATTTAGGTCACATTTATGTTTTGTCATATTTTAAAAGCCATTAAAATCACACTGTGGAATAGCTAATGCATGGAGAAATGTTCATCATATACTGCTGAGAAAAAACTTACAAATGATATAGCAGTGTATAATACACATAAATTAGTCTGCTCAGGCTACCATAACAAAATATCATAAATTTATTTCCCATGTTTCTGGAGGCTGGGAAGTCCAAGATCAAGGGGCCTAGCCAGTTCAGTTTCTTGAGAGAACTCTTCACCTGGCTTGCAAAAGGCCATTGCCTTCTTGTGTTGGTGGCAAAATGACACCAGGTGTTAGACCAGTGAAGTCAGCAACCTCAGTACTTGAGTTCTGGCTATGAAAGAATTCAGAGGCAGGACTGAAACTATAAGAGAAAGTTTATCTAGAAAGTCACAGAGGTAGAAGAAGTGAGCCATAGGAGAAATGGGCCCAGGAAACTAGTTACAGAGGCAAAAGAAGGGCTCTTGGAGCTTAGGAGAAAGAGAGAGGGGCTAGAGAAAAATGTGTGTGTGTTTCATTAAGAGAGCCCCACTGGGTTCTTCATCTTGAAGGCTTTTATCTGCTCACTAAAGATGGGGATTTCAGGGGAGGTCCCAGGGGGGATCTTAATGGAATATTCATCAGCTTTCCAGGTGCTAGGGCACGGGGTCATTAGTCAATGCAGTTGGTTCTGAGGCATCACTTGTCTGTTTTGCTATTTTTTTGAACCTGGCGCTGAAACACAACTGAGACCTAGATCCTATCACCTGGGGTTAATACTTAAGGGAGTGTTCATGCAAGGGACCACATGGAAGTTGCATGAGGTCCCTCTTCAGCCCCTGTTCCTCCCTGAAGGGATCTACCATATGCCTCGTAACAAACCAAGGGAAGAAACTTGGTCAGATGTGGGTCCGAATTGCATGACCAGCAATGAGAGAGAGAGAGAGAGAAAGAGAGAGAGAGAGAGAGAGAGAGGAGACCCTATGGTGCCTCTTTTTATCAGGATATTAATCCTATGGAATCATGGCCCCAGTTAATCTTCATTAAATTAAGGCTTCAACAGGAATAGGTTGGGGAGGGGGGGGATATCCAGCTTATGACAACATGTACATTTTTAAATGTACAACATGTATTACATATACATGAAAACAGACCAGAAGGATATATATGATATGCACCAAAATATCAACAGTATTTATGTTTAGGTAGTAGGATTGTTTTCTTTGTGAGTTTCTGTCATTTCAAAATACTCAATTAAGAATGTATTACTCTAGCAATCAGAAAAGCTCTATAAAGAGCATATGTATTTCTAATCCCATTGTCGTAGCGCCAACCTCCAAGGAGCCCCCTCGACCCCCCACCCCTACCCCGTGGGCAGAGCAGCCGGTCCATGGGGAGGTGGGTCCTGGAATCGCTTTGGGCAATGTATGCACAGCACAGTAGGGAACAGAGAGAAGTGCTGAACTTCCAAAGGAACCCATAAGAGAAAATACAAAGACAAAGCCTTCACGGGATTTCAAGAAACAGCCACTTCTCCAGGAGAGCCTTATTATAAACGGATGTCCGGAGAATATGAAAGCCAAATACGAATAATGAACGCTTGAGAGGCGCTTTTAACTTTTCCAAAGCACTCTCCCATTTATTAATTCATTTGATCCTCATAACAACTAGGCAGGCAGGGCAGCTATTAGCATTCCTGCTCTAACAATGAAGACATCAAGGTAGAGAGCGATTAAGAGACAAACGCAAATCACACAATTAGCAGAGCAGGGCTGCCCTTGGAACCCAGGTCCCGCTCTGGGTCCGGAGGTCCTCCCTTTCCTTGCCCCCGACTCGCAGGACTTTTCCACAGCAGAGCGTCGTGGAAACGCTAGCGTCTTTTCAGCTCTTACAGAAAAAGTCCCTTAGCTTGCTTGTGAAAAGACTGAAGCCAAGTAGGGCTGTGAGAAATAATATAATTCACCCTGACCGGTTTGGCTCGGTGGATAGAGCATCGGCCTGCGGACTGAAAGGTCCCAGGTTCGATTCCGGTCAAGGGCATGGACCTTGGTTGCGGGCACATCCCCGGTGGGAGATGTGTGACAGGCAGCTGATGATGTTTCTGGCTCTCTATCCCTCTCCCTTCCTCTCTGTAAAAAATCAATAAAATTAAAAAAAAAAAAGAAATAATATAATTCAGAAAGCAAAATACATACTTATTTCTGGACTTAAGAAGATGTCACCTTTTCCATCGATTATATACTGTTGCTCATTTGCCCTGAAACCTATACTGGTAACAGCTTTTTTGAAGTTAAGTGTAGCAAATACTACCATGGTAAAGTGCTTAGGGACAATGCTTATTTTTTTTTAATTTTATTTTATTCTTTAAAATATTACAAATAGTAGTACATATGTCTCATTTTTTTTCCCATTGACCTTCCCCTCGGCCTCCCCTACCCTGCCCCACCACACATGCCCTCACTCTCCCCCCACCCCCTACCCAGTGTCTTGTGTCCATTGGTTATGCTTATATGCATGCATACAAGTCCTTTGATTGATCTCTTACCTCTCCCCCTCAACACTCCCGAGCCTTCCTGCTATAATTTGACAGTCTGTTCGATGCTTCTCTGCCTCTATATCTATCTTTTTATTCATCAGGTTATAATGTTCTTTATTGTCCATAAATGAGTGAGATCATGTGGTATTTTTCTTTCACTGCCTGGCTTAGTTCACTTAGCATAATGCTCTCCAGTTCCATCCATGCTGCCGCAAATGGTAAGAATTTCTTCTGACAATGCTTATTTAACTCTGAGTTGAGTGACTAGATGTATAATATAAAATTACATGGTCCTAACCTCTATCTTAATTAACAAAGGATTTCCTAGCTGAGGACATGATTTTGTATACTAGAAGACTTCACAGTTCTAAACAAATGCAGTGCAAGCATATGATTTAATCATTTTGTTTTAAACACTCAAATATGGCATTTTGGGAGAGGGTTTACAACTCTATTTTTAATTAACTGATTTAACTATAGATATTATAACTGCAAATAAAACACATTTCCAAAAAGCTGTTGTCTTTAGAATTGTAAATCTGGCAAGGTTTTTTAGCAGTGGAGTCTTAGATAAATAAAAAGTTGCATCTTTTTAAACTTCGGGTGTTAATTGGGCTTTTCTTATCATCAAGAGGAGTGAAAGCAGATGTTGGTCTGAAACAACCACTTACAGTGTGCAGGGGTCCAAAGAAATGGCATTTTCTTTGATGCCCTTATTTGTTCTGATTTACTATTGACCAGATTTACCTGCTGGTCATATAGTATTCTGACTTGGAAATACCAATCAAGGATAAGGAATTCAGGAAATAGCTTTTCTAGAGAGGAAGTCCAACAAGAATGTCACAAACATGTTTTGTCAGTGGACTATAGCCGTGTCAAGGTGAGATAAACTAATTGTTTCACCTTGACGTGCTAAATTAAGTAGTGTGAAGAAATCAGAAGACAATGGTGAATAAAATGAGCTGAGTGAATAACTTGACATTTCCTTGCATAAATAAATTTTTTGTGATGATTAAAGCTTAGTGAATAAGTTCAGGGCGGGGGTGGGAGATGCAATTATTCCACATAACAGGAGAAAGCATCTATAATTATTTTATGATAACTATTTAGAGTCAAGCAGGAGAAGGTATCCGAGTGGGTTGTGGTTGTGTATTTATCTAGTAACCTAGTTATTCTAACTCAGAAAACTTGGATTCAAATCCATTTCAAAATGAAAAAGAAATGATAAAATGGTCATTTAGTAGAGGTTCAAGCACAAAATAAATTAATGCAAATACTGAAGGCTATGGGGTTCGAGGCAAATTGTTGAGGAAAGAACAAAAATAAGAAAGCTTGTGTCCTCTTCCCCTCTCTCGACTTTACTCTTTTTTTTCTCCTTCACCCAGTTCACTGCACTCCAAGAACGATACTGCTTGGGGACCCTCTGAGTTCCAGGTCTTGTGCCCATGGGCACTGAGGATGTGGTGGAAGCCATTCCTAACCTCAGGGAACTTCAGGGTAGGGAGGAACTTCTATTATACGAATTTCTTCTTGTAGTTAAGTGCTGCCCAATCAGAAGACATTTCATATCAGATCGGACATAAAAAGTAGGCTCAAAGCTGCTAAGAAAGTCCTCAGCAGGGGAAATGCACATTGTTAGGTAGTGCTGATGAGTGACAGCTCCCTTCTGGAATTGTCCAGTTTGCTTCCTCCTCAAATGCGTGTGCAGGTGTGTGCTTGTACATGCATATGTGCATACAGGTGTGTATTTGTGAGAGAATGTGTGGCTCTAGTAGACCAGCAGTCAGCATGGCTTAGGATTTTGCAAGCCTGAGGGCCTAAGTCCAAGACTTTAACAATTCTACATTTGCACTACTATTTATTCTACGTCTCAAGTTGGTGATTTTCCATTGCATATGTGTTCTAACAGCAGAACTTCCCCAAATTTCTCCCAAACTTATATTGTTCCCACTTATGCACGAGCACATGTCTTCTTGCTTTATAAAACCCTTTGGTTGAAACTTTTCTTGCCTACCCTAACTTTAAGTCTTTGATGCATACTTTTTTTTTTTTTTTAAACAAACCCCAACTAAGGGAATGTCTCACCAAAACCTAATACAGGGCACATGTACTTGGAACTTGCTTTTCTTACAGAGGAACAAGCTAATAATGTCACCAAGATGTGTAATATAATGCATTTTTCCATTAAAATTAGGCAAGGCAGGCTCAAATGCCAAACCTATTAGCTTTAGGGTTTCTTGCTTAGTGCCATGATGTGCTATGATGTGCAATTGAACCCCAATGGGGGCACCAGACCAGGGCTGCACAGTGAAGGAAGTCTTCCTGGAGGAAATGTTGTCTAAACCGAGAGATGAAGGATGAGTAGAAGTAGCCAAGCAAAGGATGAAGAGGAATGCATTTCAGCTAAAGGGCTCAGCAAGAACTATTTTGGAGTTTAGCGAAGGTTGTATGGTTAAGGAGTTTATATTGGTTTGCTAGAACTGCCCTCACAGAATACCACTGACTGAGCAGCTTAAACAACAGAAATTTATTTTCTCACAGTTCCAGAGCTTGAAAAGTCAAGATCAAGGTGCTGGCATAGTTGGTTTCCTCTGCAGCCTCTCTCCTTGGCTTGCAGATGACTGCCCACCTGCTGCCTCTTCAAGGGGCCTTTTCTCTGTGCGCATGCATCCCTGGTGTCTCTCTTTGTGTCTACATTTCCTTTCTTACAAGAAGTCAGATTGGATCAGGGCCAACCTAACAGTCTCATTTTAACCTAATTGCCTCTCTAAAGGCTCTGTCCCAAATATGATCACATCCTGAGATGCTGGAGGATTATAGTTCCAACATATAAACTTGGGAGAGGGATGGTACACAATTCAGCCCATACCAGAGCTTAAAGCCAAATGCAATGTTGTCAGAGCACCAATTAAAGATAAATACTTGCATAAATTCTCTGACCAATCCACAATATAAAGTGCATCAGAGTTTGGGGACAGTTCAAGAGATTGCATTGTTTTGAAAGGAGCTATAGGGTTTTCTCTTCTACCCTCCAAAGGAATTGAAAACAATACTTTGCACACATGCATTGGAGACCTGAGCCTAAAAACTTCTCAGCAACTTGAAAGGAGCAGTCCCTGGAATATTTTCTTAATCAGACAAACAAATAAAAACCCCTGTCTTTTTAAAAGAACCCTCACTCTATTAGCACAAGACCAGGCAATTCCCCTTCGGGTCCCTGGGGGAAAACTGGCAACACAACTATAAATGATTCTTGTCCTAGCACTTAGGGTTACATCATCACCAAAAGACCCGATGACTAAGAGAAACATTGTGCAGAATCATTTTTATTAACATGAGGGAAAGTTCATTTATGTATAGGGCATGCCTGTGTAAACTATAATGAGAAAGCTCAAGCCTTCGGGGCATATCATTGTGTCTACCTATCAGAGAATGACCTCTGCCTATGCTGTCGAGAGACTTGGTTCAAGTACAAGTTCTGCTGCTTACTGTGATCCTGATGTGGCCCCTGACACTGACATTCGATGCTGCCACACCCCTTGCATATCAAGTCATGTCTGAGAGGGATCACAGACAAAGAGGTAAGGCTACACTTATGCCTTGTCCCCATCTCCAATCATAAATGATGAGCTCATGTCAGAAAGCTGTCCTCACCTGCCCCCAGCCTTGAGATCATGAGGATGGCGCTATCAAGAGCAGGACACCTGCTTCTCCTTTCTGGGCCTCTGGGCGCTAGGCAGTGAAACTGTGCAAAACTTGGAAAGCTCTTGCCTGCGTGATTTATGGCTACAGCCAGTTCTTTATTCTCTCACTTTCATAAGCACCAAATTCTGTTAGAAAACTTGGGGGAAAATCTGCCAATCCTGGGCTATTTTGGGGTTTCTTCATCATCTTTTGACCTTTGATTTGACAAGCCAAATAACAAAATGAAAAATGGGTTCTGTAGTCTTGCCCATGATTACCAACCACTCAGGCAGCAGGAGAATGGGGAAATAAAAAAGCCATGCCATTCGAAGTCAAAGGTTCTGAGCTGGTGGCAACAGAGAACCTTGAGAATTTGGACACAACATCCCAATAAAGCGAAATATTTTAACTATGACAAATTATGGTTCTAATTTGCATCTATCCCTGTGAGATAGAAATGGAAGCTTAAAAAAGCGTATGCCGTTTTAAGTAGCCACTTATATCGGGCAATCTTGAAGGATGCTTCTATGAGAGAGTGGCTACAGGGTCTATAAAATCTCCTTGGTATTATTAATAGTCTTAAGCAATTCCTCAAAGTTAACATTTAAAAATTTTGCTTACCAACGACCACAGCTTTCCTGTATCATGTTGTAATTTTGCATGAACATCAAGGTATTTTAGTATTATTGAGGTTTTCCGTTCTTGCTATATATAATATATCTAAGTCTGAAAGTGAAAGTAAAGTAATGAGGAAATTTGCAAAGCACATAAATATATTCTATTCCTACCCTTCCTGAATTTCCCCTTGCAGGTAAGGAAGAAGGTGCAATGTGCAAGTTAATCTATTTAAATGAAACCATAGCTTTTTAAGCTTTGAGGGGAAATATTTTTCAGACATTTACATGCATAAACAATTGCACTATGTAAGCTAAACTTAGTCATACAATCTACCTAGATCTTCAGAACATGCGCATACATTAAACCAGCTCAAAATTAATAAAACTCTCTAAATTATGCATGGCGCAGAGGGTGAAAGAAAGTTGATAACAGGAACTGCTTCTTGCCTGCCGCTATGAACTTGGTAATGCACTGAGAGCAACCCTATGGCTATGCACTAGAGAAGATCATAATAAGGTATAATTGTTGCTTGCTCATTTGTTTGAACTCCAAAACTATATCAAATAACACTTAATTATACACATAGAATACCATTACAGCGAAGAACTCGCACTTGAATAGCTCAGTATAAGTGAGGACATTTAATATTATTTGGCTCCAATAGGTGCAAAAGAGATACAAATAGCAGCTGCTAATTAATCCGGAGTTCTAGGTTTGCAACCTCAAAAGTAAATTGAAAGAATATTTCCTGGAGTTTGAATATGTAAAGTTTTAACAGCTCCATCTGGTACATGCCCTCCGATCACCCGGAATGTTGGCAGGCAGCTTGAGGGACGAGTTTGATAGCCGGCCAAGTTGAAAGGTCTATTGGAGGTAAAACAATGCCCACCCTTTAACAAGAGGGCCATTATTCCTGAACAATGCAGCTCTCTGGCTTATTTGAATGTCAACAATTCAGAAAAGTTGATGTTTGGAGCCATCAAATAAAATGTTTTTGTGAAACAGTTTATTATTTCAGTGGTAATTATTTGAATCATTCATGGTAAAGGATGTTTGCTAATGAGAGCTTGGCCGCTGTAAATTCCAGAGAGACTGAATGCTCTTTGTGCTGACAAAAAGACCCAAATCACTGGAGAGCGACTGACTGGACAAATCATTCATCTATGCAAATGCCAGCCGAAATGGTCAGATGCATTTATTACCCTCCTCATTATAGTAAACAAGGCAGGAATCGTGACTGGCAGTTATCAACTTGCCCTGAAGTGTGATTTGTTCTCCTACCACTATTTAAATGAGAGGAAAAAAGGCATGCCACCGGGGACTTGGTTGGTTTATAAAAGAGTAAATGTCACATAGCCCGGTGCTTAAAGACTTTTGATTGACAAATGTTTTATTTGACATATCAAACAATGATGGTTCTCATATCAAATAGTCCATATTTGTTAGCAAAAACCTTAACCCCTTGAAGTTTGGCCAGTGATTTTTTGCTCACTTCTGCCAATGCTTGGAAACTAGAACACAGATGGCAAGTTACATTAAAGGCAATACCAAATATCTCCACACACTACGTTCAGAGAACTAAAAATACTCTGCATTGGGTGACAGAAATGACACAGTGTTTTATCACAACACATATAGTGTAAACTGTTCTTCTGCACTGATAATGCAAATGAAAGTGATGTTGACCTACTTGCACTTACTAAGTATTCCTCTGCTGTTTAGTGCAAGATAAGTTAAACATTAAAGAATTTATACAGCATATGTCACAGTGAAATCTAAATTGTCTGGTGTAACTCTTCTTAAATGTCACAACAGTGTCACAACACGACCAGGGTTTTAGGGCTTGCAGTTAAAGCCACAGTACCCTCCTACAATCTTTCGTGCTAATGGGCTCAAAACGTTTCCTTTCTGGTGTCTGGTGACTTAAGTTCTGTGTGTTTCAGTTCATATTTATAAGTAAGTATACCTGGAAATACAGAAGCATGCCAGGCAGATGTGTGAGCTTACAGAACTTGTGAGCAAGGTTGTATCTTGACATACATCAGATGACAGCCTCCCTTGGAGACACTTAAGTGATGTCTTCCTGCACACGCTTTCCTTTCTTTGTTGCTATATTTTAGGCTGTCACCACTGCTGGAGTTGAGTGCCTCTTCCTTCTTAGAACCAGGATATAACTGTTCATTTAGAAAAGTCACGAAGTAACCACAATCACTAGAAGTTCTAACAAACCTGTAACGGGCATATTTTCCCAGCATAGACTCCACTATGAATTTTCATTGACTAAGCTGAGGGTTAGTCGGTCCACTGTGTGTTATTCAGTTAACCTGACGTATTTTCTATGCATGAATGTTATGACCCTAACCATAAAAATGAATTTAGTCATTTTTATCAATATGAGCATTTTAGCAAGAGAAATATAATATTCTTCCTTTAGGTGTATGATTGTAAAAGTGGTGGTTCTCAATTGAAGTCATATCATCTTGGATATAAACTTTCTCCACAGAAATATTTCCACTTTTATGAGTTGCAGTCACAAAAGAGAATATGGTTATTAGGGGAGAATACCCATTCCCAATGTTGCTGCTCCCTTCTATGCAGAGGGCCATCTGTATCTTGCCCATCGCGCAGTGGCTCCTCTGGCTGGTGCCTCTTTCTCTGCCTGTCACGTTGGTGGGGGTGCCTGCCTGGCTTCCTAGAGAACGGATAAAGACCTTCACAGACAAGAAAAAGCTAAAAGAGTTCATCACCACCCAACCAGTATTATATGAAATGCTGAAAGGTATCCTTTGAGAATGAGGAAGAAGAAAAAGGAAAGCAAAAATTATGAACAACAAATATATATCAACGAGTGAATCTAAGAATCAAGTGAATAAAAAATCTGATGAACAGAATAAACTGGTGAATAGAATAGAAGCAGAGGCATAGAAAGGGAGTGGACTGACAATTTTCGGGGGTTAAGGGTGTTGGGGATGCGTGAAGAGACTGGACAATAATTGTACACCTATGGATGAGGACAATGGGGGGGCAAGGTCAGAGGTTGGAGTGGGAATTGGGAGGAGAGGAGCTATGGGGGAAAAAAGAGGAACAACTGTAATAATCTGAACAATAAAGATAAATTTAAAAAAAAAGAGAGAGAGAACGCATGAGCTCTGATCTGCCCATGGAGTGGGAAGGTTGGATCTGCAGCCCCTCCTTAGCTGAGTGAGTGAGTGAGTCTGCCTAACTGGGGGCACAGCATTAGGAAGCCCATTGCTGTCAGTTTGCCCGCCTTCTCTCTGACTCCTTTATCTCTCACATGGTTCAGAACTTGGATGAGCAGGAGAAATATGTCAATATTAACATACAAGGAAATCTGCTTCATTGGTAAGACTTTGGGAACACATTTCTCCTGAACAAAGTGATGCAAATGCATTACAAGAGTGTAGACTCGTGTAGCTCTGGTAGTTCAGAGATGTCAGGGGTGAGCAAGAAAAGACACGATCATGAGAGGCAGTAACACACAACAGGCTTTACTGGGGAGTGCTTGGACAAGGTGGCTTCCAGCCTCTACTGATGGTAAGCCCTTTCCAGCAAGAGACCTTCCAGACACAGCAACACAAGGCCACCACCCAAAAGAGGAATAGGGCAAGGGACCTTCCCGGGCACAAGCAGAAATCCGAGCAGGAGCTTTGTATCAGGGGATGTTGCTCAGCAGCAAGGTGGAGTTTCTGGGTCAGAGAACTCTGAAGGGCAATAGCGAGTTGGTGTCATTTATGACAATGGGCTTTGTCTCTATGACTGGCAAATATTGGATGTAGTTTATGGGTATGTAAAGTACAAGTGCTCAAAGTGGCTAAAATATGTTTATTTGGACTTTATTTAAAGCAGTTGTGTGTGTGAGAGTTTGAGTTTGAAAGTGTCAGGCTTTGGGCTAATGGTATTACCTGCTATGAAGAAGTGAATAGCAGTGGAGCTGTTTTAGGTTAACACACGGGGCTGTCCTGGCTCGCTGATATATCTAGCTCACTCAAATTTTGTTTCTTTTAGAGGTAAAGAAAAAAAATCTCTTCACTACTCTTCTCTGCCCTAGGCTTTGTTCTCACAAAATTTATCCGGGAGGGGGAGCTTTTGACTTTAGTGTGACATGCAAAAGCCCAAAGTGTAGGCACTTTTCTGATCTAATGAAGACTTGTTTTCCTGAATTCAGAGTAAGTACATGGCTGCCTATTTCACTTCCTGAAGGGGCTGAGAAGCACATTTCTTGATAGAAAGCTTCCTGAGGGCAGGGATTTCTTCCCCTTTGGAGCAAGGGCTTATGCCTTAGCTATAGCTAGTGACGTTGCAGTTTTGTTTTGACACTGGGATTACATGTGTGAATTTGTCTAATCAAACCTGAGCTACACCAGCCATGTTTCTGTTATTTACTATGCTATTGTTTTACTAGTGGTCTGGTGCACAAAATTTGTGCATGGGGGGGGGGCAGGGTTCCTCAGCCCAGCCTGCACTCTCTTCAATCGGTAACCCTTGGAGGACATCCCTCTCACAATCTGGGACCACTGGTTCCTAATTGCTCACCTGCCTGCCTGCCTGCCTGATTGCCCCTAACTGCCTCTGCCTGCCTGTCTGATAGCCCCTATCTGCCATCCCCTGCCAGCCTGATCTCACCCCAACTGACCTCTTCTGCTGGCCTGGTCGCCCCCAACTGCCTCTGCTGTGGCCCTCACCACCATGGCTTTGTCTGGAAAGAAATCAGATATCCGGAAGATGGCTGGTCAACTCAGTCTAATTAGCATATTACCCTTTTATTAGTAGAGACTAGAGGCCCGGTGCACAAAAACTTGTGCACCGGGAGGGGGGGCGCCTCAGCCCGGCCTGTGCCCTCTCATAGTCTGGGACCCCTCGGAGGATGTCCATATGCTGACTTAGGCCCACTCCCCAGGGGATCAGGCCTAAGCTGGCAGTCAGACATCCCTCTGGCAGCCCGGAGCCCTCGAGGGATGTCCACTTGCCAGTGGGACGCAGGCCTAAGCTGCAGCCAGACATCCTTAGCACTGCTGAGGAGGCAAGAGAGGCTCCCACCACCACCATTGTACTGGTAGCTATCAGCCTGACTTGTGGCTGAGCAGAGCTCCCCATGTGAGAGCACACTGACCACCAGGGGAAGCTCCTGCACTAAGCATCTACCCCCTGGTGGTCAGTGTGTGTCACAGTGACCAGTCATTCCCAGTTGTTCTGCTGTTAGGGTCAATTTGCATATTACCCTTTTATTATATAGGATATTCCCACTCAACTATAATCTTTATGAATGAAAGGTCTTAATTCACTGCTGTGGCACATAGTATGCCCCAATAAGCACCCTTGAATGAATAAATGAAAAAGTAGAAAACATTCCATTTTTTGTAAAATGAAAACAAGACTCGGTATTAAATTTAAGTAAATCCTTTGGTGCCAATAGTAGGATTATTGTTTTAGCTTCCCACTGTAAGACTCTGACCAATTTGGTTATACATACTCAAACCTGGGCTTGTATTCACTCAGTTGAAAGTCACTTGAACCTTAGAGAGGTTAGAGGAACAAAGAGAAAGTAATGGATGGAGTGCCACAGATTTCACACTGAAGTTAGTTAAAGCTGAGGAGACAAATGCAGAACAGAAAGCTCTCAATCAATGAACTTGGTTTCAAATGTGTATTAAGAAAGCCTGAAGTCTTAATTCCTTTACTCCGAAATGTGGAAAGGTCAGGAACTGTTGTGACCGAATTTTGTTTGATCTTCTAACTGAGGTTTCCAAACATTTTTTCAGATATTTAAATATGGATAAAAGGTCAACCTTCTCAAACGAAAAGTTATAATCAGTCTTTAAAACTTGGTGTGTTAAACAGTTACACAAACTAAATACCATTCATCAGAGAGCAAGAGCAAGGTAGAAACAAAAGCAATGGCGCTTCAACTTCGTCAGCACAAATGATAATTTGGCAATCAGCTTAATTCTGGGCAAGAAAACTTCTTTTCCCAGGGATAATGGTTGTTAAGTATAATGAGACTTTTGTGCCAACTGGAGAAAAATAATTTAGCCATATAATAAAAATTCAAATTGAAGTTTCTTATTAGAACTGATATTATTTATCCATGAGACTCCAGTTAGGTAGCTTTGGTACTTTAACCAGGAATTAAAAGTTGGAAGACCGGAGTCATCTTTAAATTGTTTTTCCCCCCTTCATACATTGTATTCTATTAATCCATCATCAGAGCTTATGATACCTTGTGGCATCTCAGGGTGTTATTGCTTAACCATTCCATAGCCATTGTAAGAGTAGGTGATAGTCATGCCAAATATGGAGAATCTGTGCATTTTCCTGATTTATCAAAAAAACCCTGCCCCTTTGAAATATCTATAATAATAAAAGCATAATATGCTAATTAGACTAGACGTCCTTCCGAATGACCTTCCGGACAAAGCCAGAGCTGAGAGTGAAGCATGGGTCCTGGGTGCCTGAGGGAAGCTGGTGCCCGAAGCTGGGGGAAGGAAGGCCTGCTCTTGAATGAATTTTGTGCATTGGGCCTCTAGTAGAAAAATAACATGGCTTTTCTTCTTGGGACCTGTTAATACATTTTTAAATATTGAACTATTTGTGCATTTTAAAAATCCTCACCTACGGATTTTTTTTCTCTCATTGCTTTTAGAGAGTAAGGGAGGGAAGATGGGTGGGAGACAGAGAGAAAGACAGACAGGCATCAATTGGTAGCCTCCCATACCCGATACGGGACCCTGATGGGGAATTACACCCTTGACCCTTTGGTGCAAAGGCCAATGCTTTAACCATTGAGCACACGGGCCAAGACTATTTTTGCATTTTTAAAATTCATTTTGGTAAGTCAAACATTTGAAACATTTGAAAATTTTTAAACATTTGAAAATATTTAAAGCAAGTGAGCTTATTTTTTTACTTAGGAGTTTGTCAGTGCTTTTATGGTCTATTGGTTTGAAGTTTGTGCTCTCCTTGTTAGATGGATGCTAACTTCATGTGAGGAAGAGAGACAGTTTTTCTTTATCTGTGTTCTGGGCCAGTTTATATAACACAGAAACAATTTGTTCCTGGAAAGTTTGAAATAATTCATGTAAAACCATCTGGGTTCTACACATTTTTGAGGAGTAGTTCTATAACAACTTTATTTTTTTCCATAAAAATTAACTTATTTAGATTTTCTATCTCTTAAAGGGCCAATTTTGGTAATTTATATTTTCTTAAACTACTGTTCATTTCTTGTAGATTTGATTATTATAGAGTTATGCAAAGTATTTTCTTAGAGTTCTTTTAATATCCTCTCTGTTCTCTTTTGCATTTCGTTTTGTGTATAGGGCACTTCTGAGGGTATAATTGGTTCTTTTATGATTGCTAGATGTTAACTCATTATTAGACAAATTCTTTTTGTCCTACACATACAATATTATAAAACAGAGTTTTGGTCCTACTCATACTATGAAAATTTGAATTTACATAGAAGTAAGTACAAGGAAAATACAAATTATAGTTGCTAATTAGAAGCACATATTTATATGCATATTTGTAGATTCATAAAACAAATATTTAGAAGAAAATATAGACTGCAAACATCCCTTTGTGAGGATTTTTCTCTGTGAAATTATACTGCATAGGCTTTTTAAAAATGAAGGCAGAAAGTTTGGGTTGAGCTTCTTTTTTCCTCTTTTCATAAAAGATTCCTTGAAGCAAATAAAGATGCTCTTCATTGATCCAGTTAAGATCTTCTCCTTGAAAATTTCATTGTGTAATTTTTGAACAGTAGGTTCTGGAAGGTGGGGTTATTTTCATGATAATTCCATGTGGCTGATTATGGGTTATAAGGAATAAAGATGCATCTGAAGAAAAAGGCAAAAAGCAGATTTGTAGAATTTTGAGCTAAATCCTCTAGAGACTGGGGAACTATTGGAGTTTTGACCATTTATGTAGTATGGTCATGTTGCATTTTATAAATGTATCTTTGGTAGCAAAGTAAAGCAGAGATTAGAAGGCAGAAAACATGAAGGCAGAGATACCTTTAGGAAGGCAGGTAAATGAGTTGGAAGGCAGAGGGACAGATTCAAATATTACTTAAAAGGTGAAATGGCAAGTCTCACAGCAATTAAGTGTGAGGGGTAAGGTAAGAGGAGACATTTAGATTGGTTTTCAGCTCACCCATGGCCTTCATAATTGGGTAAATGATGGCATCATTAGTTAAAGTAATTTGGAGAAGGAACAGGTGTTAGCAGGAAGATGATAAATTACTTTGCACTTATGAATGTTCAATGCATATACTAGGGGACATTCAAGAAGAGCTATGTTTGGGAGCCAGCTGTCTATACTAGTCTAAAGTTCAGTGGAGAGGTTTGAGCTTGTTTATGAATTTTGACATGGTTAGAATATGTTAGCCAAAGCCAGGAGAGGCATTTGTCTAGAGAGTGTGTTTTTGGGAAGAACTAAGGAGGATTCAGGATCAAAGCCTGGAAAATAACAAGTTTAAAAACTATTGTATTTAAATAAAGTGTTTTCATCCTCCCTTCCCAAACTGGGCCTTCTCTTCTTGGTAAATATTTTCTCAAGTACTCAGGCTCAAGCCTTGGGACCATATTTCTGTCTCTCCTTTTGTGCACAAAAATTTTTCAGGTCTCTCGTCTCTGCCCCTTACTCTCCATTCTCCCTGACTTTATCTTTGATTCCTAATATCACTAATTTGGCATAGAAGGCTCTCTTATCATTAGGACCAATGGCTTATCAATATTATTTTTAAGTCTGTGTAAGAAGGGAATTATAAAAATTATGACACACATACATTATGAAAATATAAATATATACCCACTCATCATCTTTTGATGTAGCCATAGCATTTTCCTATTTATTTATTGGTGTTCTTTATTGTCCTTTAAAAAGACATATCATAGTGCATACTACTATTACTACCACTACTACTACTAATAGTTAGCCTTTGTTTAACACTTTCTGTGTAGCAGGTCCTCTTTTATGCAGTTAAAAATTTATAACTCTTTAATCCTCACTATAAAGAATGAGGTAGATAGTATTAGTAACTCTATGTTACATATAAAGAAACAGAAGCACATCAAAGCTAAGTAAATTACCCAAAGTTATATAGATACAAATGGTAGAACTAGAATGGGATTCCTTAAGTTTAGCTCTTTGACTCTTAACCACTGTGCTATACTGTATCACCCTATATTATAAAGAGCTAATATGCTAATTAGACCAAACGGCAGAATGGCCATCCAGACGACCTTCTGGATGACCTTCCAGATGAAGCTAGGACTGTGATGGCTGAGGCAGCTGGGGCTGTGAGGGCCAAGCACCTTGCATGAATTTTGTGCATTGGGCCTCTAGTCTATTATAAAGTCGCAGACTCTTACAAGTAACCTACCTACAAAATCCCTCTAGATTTTCATTTGTTCCCAATCCTTTACCCTAGTCTCACCCACTCTTATTCCTGTAGCACTTATTAAACCTTCATTTTATCTTTCCAAAGCAGGTCATTTGTTTTTACAAAAATAACTATCCTCATTCCTTTTGCCTTCACAATTAATTGTGTTTTAAAACATTTAATTAAATGATCTAACAAAGAGATTTGGGGGCAAAGATTCTGACCATTGGTAAGCAAGCAACTCAAGGGAAAGGAGTAGGAATACAAGAGAGTGTTGGAGAGGGCCTCAGCCTCCAGGGTGCAAATCGGTCCATGGATTTTAGAGACAACACTGAGAGCAGAAATTAATGAGGCATTTCGGTTGAGAGGAGGCCCCTTAAGAGAATTTCAGTTTTCTCTTACTTTCTAATCTCTCACCATCCTGCCTAGGGCTTTCAAAGTGAGTCATATTCCTAAATGATTATGCCACTCACCTCATCAGAACCATGCAGCCACTTCTCTATTGCCACAGAGCAAAGCCCTGCATCCAGGGTAAAACGCAAATTCTCAACATGGCACTTAAAATCCTCAAGGACTTACACCCAACCACCTCTCCAAATACACTTATCTTTTTCATGCTCCATGGATATATTAATCTACATTGAATTTGAATATTGAAAACCCATAATAAACTTTATTAATATTTCCCTAAGCAAAGTCCAGGCTTATTAAGTCCCTTGACTCTCTTTATTCATAAAACTGCAACAACTACCCAGGGTATAGGCAAGGACAGAAAGAGAGTGCTGCACAGCACTTGTGCTGTGAGCTCCATAGGGCCCTGTGGCAGGTTATATTTTACAACCATGGCTGTGGCAGTATTTCTAGTGGGACATGCTCTTCAGAACCTTGCCATTCCTCCTCCTCCCAAGGGCGAGGTCTCTGTTTTCTCACTTGGATTGAGGCAGGACCTCATAACCATTTCCACAGTTAAACTATGACAGCAGTGATGCTGTATGACTTCCAAAGCCAGGGCGTAGGAAGGCTAGCGCTCACCTCCATTGGGCTCTCTCCCTTAGGATGCCTGCTTTTTGCAGAAAGACCTCATGCAGAAGTCCACCTAGAGTGAACTCAGGCCCCCAGCTGACCACACCGGTGGTAACTGCCAGACATATGAGTGAGGGAACCTTCAGATGACTACAGCCTCTGCTTTCCAGTCTGAGTCTTGCAGCTGAGGCCCAGACTGATTACAGCAGAGGCAAGTGGACCCCACTATGCTGCAGCATGGCCCGCAGAATCGGAGCATAATAAATTGTTATCTTTCCCCACTAAGTTTTGGAATAATTTATTATGCAGTCATAGTAAGTGGATCAGGCCCTTTGGGCAAAAAAGTAGATAAATTGATTGTTTATGGGTTCTCCTCCCATAATTTTGTGTTAAAATGGTTGGAGAAGTCCCCCATTTTAGGATTATTTGTTCAATGTTTTTATCCCAAACTCCCAATCCCAATCTTTTAAAAAAATATATATTTTTATTGATTTCAGAGAGGAAGGGAGAGGAAGAGAGAGATAGAAATATCAATGATGAGAGAGAATCAATGATAGGCTGCCTCCTGCATGCCCGTCCCCCCGTCTGGGAATTAAACCCAAAACCTGGGCATGTGCCCTGACCAGGAGGTGACTCAGTGACCCCTTGGTTTATGGCTTGATGGTCAACCACTGAGCCACTCCAGGGAGGCCAACTCCCCTTCTTTATGGGGAGTGTGAAGGAATACTTGGTGCCTGAACTTGCAATCTCTGCTGACGACTGTCACCCAGTGGTCTCTTGTCACATGGCTGCCAACATTGTCTTCCCAATGATTCTGCTATCCTTCTGGGTGCACCTTAGGTTCCCAGTAAATGTTTAAGTGTTAGTCAAGCCATCCTCAGTTGTTTTGGGCAATTTGAAGCAGTGAAATTATTGTATATGTTTCTATGGAAAATTACCTTCTGCTTTAGAATTTCTTCACACATCAATCTGATCTCAAAATAATATTTTTACAGCAATTGATGAAAAAGAGGCAAAATTATCATAAAGTGCTGTAGGTAGAGAAGGGGCAGGAGATTCTTTGCTATACTTTTTGCAACTGTCTCATCACCAATCCCAAAACAGTTCCAGCCCTTTTTTTCCCCTGAATGATTTTCTTTGCCTAGGAATCCCTGGAATTGTACCTATGTTTCTATGTTTGTAGCCTTTCCCATCATAGATCCTTTATACACACTTATTTTCTTTAATTTCTGAATTAAATTTCTAAGTGAAAATGAATGGTGAAATATTATAAAAAGGTTAAATGAAATAAGGTTTCTATAATTTATGTTATATTACATGTGAATTAAAATATTCTTTTAATCCTCACTCAAGGATATTTTTTCCCATTGTCTCTTAGAGCGAGTGGGAAGGAGAAAGGGAGGGGGGAGAGAGAGAGAAACATTAATGTGAGAGAGACACCTCAATTGCCTCCATGACATGGACTAGGGCTGGGGATCTAACCTGCAACCCAGGTAACATGCCCTTAACCGGGAATCAAACCCACAACCTTTCAGTGTGAGGGCCAATGCTCTAACCACTGAGCTGGGCTATGTTATATTATAATAAGAATCAGAAATTTAAAACAGATTAGAGACCTCATTTTGAGTTCAGGGTGTGTGTGTGTGCGCGCGCGCGAGCACGTGTATACATATAGTATATATTTACATGTAATGTGGCATATCATTTCCTTCAGTATTTCAATAAATCATTGTTGCCACTATTTAGGCTTAACTTTATATGTAAAATCAGAAAATGTTCTAAAGGATCTACCTGAGAGAACCATGGGATTTTAGTGATGGCAAGTTATCACACACCTAGTGTTTAATCTAGATGATTAGTGGAAGTGTACTCTATTCAGTTTCAATTAAGAATTACAGCAACTGAATGTGAAAATTTGAACATAGAAGGTGATAGAAAATAGATAAGGAGGAGCAAGAAAGAAATTTCAATGTTTTAACATAGCTTTGCTTTAAATTAAAAAGTGTATTAGCATATTTCTGTTTTAAAATAGTTGCTAAATATACTGAATACTTTATCTTTGGAACTGAGATAAACTACATAAAATAATTGTTTAGAACAAGTACACATGAATGGATTATTCCTTATTAACAATATGATATACATCTTCTATTAAAAATATCAATATCAATCCTTTCATTATGCAGTTTTTTTCCAGCTACAGAATTTCAATTAACATACCCATCTATTTCCATATGAACAGGGATCTCTGTTAATTTTACACTAATTCCTAAGATGAATAATTGAGATATTGGCTGCAATGCCTCAAAAAAAAAAACAAAAAACAAAAAAAACCAAAACAAATCTTGTTCGGTGCTTGAAGTAATAAGTCCTGAGCCATGAGTTAATCAATAAAACTATACATAGGTCTTAATTAACATACCAAGAATCCCACCAATAACAAAATCACTGAACATGCACATTTAATGTTGTAAAATTCAATCACACCCAACTCGGCCTGAAAATATCTATATCTTAATAATTCCTTGTGTTATATAGACTAGAACCTTTCTTGTGGAGAGAGCAAAGTTCTTTTGCATTTCTTCTTTGATTATCTACATGTAAGAGCAGATGCCATTATCCACAAAATATCAAGAAGGTGAAGTAGCTCAGCCAAGGTCATGCTGCCAGAAAGAAATCTAAATCAGCTCTAGGTGTTTTGGCTGTAATTAGTGCTCTCCTGAATCTAGAAATAAACAGGACAAAATATATTTCTATTCTTGGACACATACAAGATAGTCTGTAGTCTCCAATGGTGCTGTCATCAGCCTCTGCCTCTCTCCCAGTGCTGTATGCAAGAGAAAGGAGGTTTTGCCCTAACCGGTTTGGCTCAGTGGATAGAACATCAGCCACTGGACTCAAGGGTCCCAGGGTTGATTCCGGTCAAGGGCATGTACCTTGGTTTTGGGCACATCCCCAATAGTGGGTGTGCAGGAGGCAGCTGATCGATGTTTCTCTCTCACCGATGTTTCTAACTCTCTATCCTTCTCCCTTCCTCTCTGTAAAAAATCAAATATATATATATATATATATATATATATATATATATATATATGAAAGGAGTTTTAGAAGAGATGGAGGTGGCACCTGACAGGAGTTTGGAGGCCTTGATTCTGGAAAATGGTATAAATGAAAACCAGAGACACATGTATGTGTCCAACTATTATGAACTGTGGCTTGATATTCCGTAGTATGGTTTCAAGAGTTATAACATGATCATTTGTGAATATGTATGGAATCAGGCACAAAGCACACGTGGTGACACTGGCTGCCTTGGAAATGCTCGAGGGCAAAGGTTTGCGTGTCTGTGGTTCTGGAGATTCCAGGTGCTGATTAATTGTAGAATAGGGATACAGGAAGTTCGAAGGCAACATGCAATTAGTAGAGTTGTCCTAGGCTTTTGATATGACTCTAATACTTCTTTAGATGTTATTTTGAAGCCTTATTGGTACTTGTATCTATATTGATGGTGCCAGATAATGGGGGGGGGGGGGGGGAAGAAGAAGGAGAAAGAAAGCAAAAAAAGACAGAAAGAGTAGGAAAGCATGGACTAGAAGTTAGGGTTGATACTGGATCTGGACTGGAAAGTGGAAGGCATATCTGCCCTCATTCCTCTGTCGGAGGACACTGAAAGTGGTGCCCATTCGTCATCCTGGACTAGATGCTCTTTAGAAATCCTTCTAGGTATAGCATTATCTTATCCTGCTTAAGGAAAGAGCTTTTGAAAATCATAGAACAATAAAATGTATTTCCCACATGCTATGTTCTGTTCATTGCCCTCCCTGAAAGGAGAGAAGTGTGTTTTTTAAAGGAAATAAGGCAAGTAAAGTACTACAAGGTCATTTTAACAGCAACAGGTAAAAAGAGCAACATGTCCTCTATTTAGATGTGTCAACAGCAAAGCTCATAGAGCACATGAACAGACCGATTCAACACATTTCCAGGAGATGAAGTTATATTAGAGTCCTGAAGAAAACAAGGCTGAGAAAATTCTGCCCATAAATCAGCAATTACTGGTACTTAGTCAATATCACAGGTTTGATAAAGTGCCAGAGCCCACTAATGGTATGAGAACATTAAGTCTTTGGTCACAAAGTCACAGCGAGACCTTGTGCGGATTTTCTTGGGAGCTGTCTGGGCTCGGAATTGCTGCTGTGAATAACAAATCAGGTATTTTTCTTATGCCCTCATTTCTGGGCTGCACTTGCACTGGGTGAAAACAAAGGCAGGCTGGAGCAGAATAGCAGCTGGAGATGTGACACATTGGTTGAGAACTCTGACATAGAAAGTTAAATTGGTCATGTAGTCTTGGTACATGCTTAGAATTCAATCCCCCAAACTCTTCTAATATTGACTGCTGGATTCTCTTGAAAGATGGGCCAGCCATAGTCTCCTAAGACTAAAGGGATGCCCACTTGTGCCATAGACTTTTCTCTTGCACCCTCCTTTTCAGTAAAACCAAAATAGAAATGGATTACCTTCTTCTTGTCTCAAAGAAATCTAAAATGATCTGAAGTCAACACAAATGTTTAATAAAGATTCTATTCACTTACTTAGTTCAAGCCTCCAGTTAAAGTTGAGATTTTGCTCTGTAATATTAGTAACTGTTCACGATCAATATGCATAGTTCAGATACAATATTCTGCAGGTGAAATGGCCTAAATATTTCTGCAAGTGAAATGGCCTAAATCTACTCAAAGTATAGTTCAGGGTGTAGTAGCATCCAGATAATCTGCGACCTTGTTAAAAGTTCAGAACTTAGACTCCAACCTAGAATCAGAAACTGTATTTTAACATAATTCTCAGGAGATTCATATGTATATTAAAGTTGTTTTTTTTTAATTGAATAAATTTGACATGTAATATTGTGCAAGTTTAAGGACATAACATATTACTTTGATACATGTATATATTGTAATATGCTTGCATTACATGTAGTGATACTTATTGCATTGCTTGATTATAGTACAATATTATTGTCTATATTCATTACACTGTGCATTAAGTCTCTATGGCTTATTTATTACTTGGTACATATTTTTACCCTTAAATACCATCACTTTAACCCCTCTCCCATCCCCTGGTAGCTGCCATTTACTCTCTATTTTTTACAGATTTAACTTTTTTAGATTCCACATATAAATGATGTACATTGTCTTCATCTGACTTATCTCACTTGTGCTTAAGGTCCATTCATGATGTAACAAATGGGAGGATTTCTTCCTTTCTTGTGCCTGAATAGTATCCCATTGCACATTAAAGTTTGAGAAGTATTGGCCCATATGACTTCTACTATTTTTTACTGTAAGTATTTTTCAGGTATTCCACATGAAAGAATACCTGCTTAGCCCAGCCCTGTGGCTCAGTGGTTGAGCACCAACCCATGAACCAGGAGGTCCTGGTTCATTTCCTGGTAGGGGAGGGCGGTTGGGAGCTCGATCCCCAGTAGGGGATACAGGAGGCAGCCAATCAATGATTCTCTCTTCTCACTGATGTTTCCATCTCTCTCTCTCTCCCTTCCTCTCTAAAATCAATAAAAATATTTTTAAAAGTTAAAAAAACTAAAAAAAGAATACCTGCTTAGATTCCCATCTGTAGTTGGAGGCAAAATTGGAATAGAAAAAAAATTGGAATAGAAAAAATTGGAATAGAGAAAAAAAAACACCAAACACAATTTGTTATGTGAAGTCCAACTCTTGATCAAAATGAACATAAATTCTTATTAGAGGGAGAGAAAAATACCGATATTGTCCTTACAAAAAAATAGCCCCTCCCATTCTCAAAATATGACCTTCAAAGAAAGTATCTCAAACACCCACTCTTCTGAATTTCAAATACTTGTGTTGCTTCCCTAAAGAGATACTTCTGATTGCATTAAGCTTGCTTTCTAGCTATAGTAAAGGCTATGAAAAATATTCATTATTAGGGAAATAGGACACACAAATATGAAATTGGCTTAAGACTTCTCAGCCTATAAAATAGTCCAACACCATATGAGTAGCAATCTATTCAGTAAATAGTAAATAAAGTGCCCAGCTCCATAACAGATCGATCCCAATTGACCACTGTTAAATCTTGTCTGGCCCACCTCCAGGTTGTTTGTGCTGTCCTGGCAGCCGCAGGCATTCCCAGGGGGCAGGAAGCCAGGAGGCGGGCGGAAGAGGGAACGCTGCCAGCAGCCCATCCTGGCTTCTCACTCTCCGCTCTTAGTGACTTTCTTTGTGGGTCATTTGATTTGGAAGAAAAGACCCTTCCTCTAAAGCAATCAATTATCTCAACATTAAAGGCTGAAATGATAAGCAAGGAAAAATAACAAGAGAATAGTATATAATAGGGAACTTTATCTTTGGTAACATTTTGAGAAACCATTAGAGAAGAAAGTCAATTTCTCCTCAAAATTCAGAAAACCTTTTTTATATTAATTTATGACCAAAGGGGGGGAGGCTTGTTTTAAATTTGTTTTCTATATTTCTTTTTAAATGTCTTTATATTGTTTGTTTCCATTTTCATGGAATATCTTTTTTCCATCCCTTTACTTTCAGTCTGTGTGTGTCTTTTTATCTGAAGTGAGTTTCTTGTTGGCAGCATGTGTAAGGGTTTTGTTTGGAGGACCTTTTTTATGTTCCAAAGCACGTGGGTTACCCAGAAAATCATATTATCAATTCTTTGTTTTGTTTTAAATGTACAGATTATCTTACAATAGGGAAGAGACAGTGACAGTTGTGTAAGGGTGCAAATAAATGGGTGAATATTGCTTGTTTATCTGGATAATCTAGTTCCCTTAAATTTTCCTCTGAAGACAAAACCATTATGAGAGATTGAAGGCTTTGAATTACATGGAACATTAATATTGAAACTCTCAGATAATCACATATCACCTTTGCTTTACTTGCATGGATAGAAAATCTTTGCTTTCTTTTTTCCCTGTTGATTATTGTGTCACTCCGTGAATAGACTACAGGGATTTGCCTAATACAGATACACAGAGAACTCTCAAAAGTTCACTTGAGCCCTAGCCAGTTTGGCTCAGTGGATAGAGCGTCGGCCCCAAGACTGAAGGGTTCTGGGTTTGATTCCAGTTAAGAGCACATACGTTGGTTACAGGCTGGATGCCCGGCCCTGGTCGGGGGATGTGCAGGAGGCAAATTAATGTGTCTCTCTCGTATCAATGTTTCTCTCTCTGTGCCTCTCCTCTTCCCTTCCACTCGCTCTAAAAATCAATGGGAAAATATCGTTTGGTGAGGATTAACAACAACAAAAAGCTCACTTGAAAAATGAAAAAGTACTAAGACGAGAGATTACCTGGCACAATGGCCGCAAGGTTCACTTTCACGGCTGTGTGTTCCAGCCGCCAAAGAACCATAGGCATGAAGTTACTTCAGGAAGAGATCCCTTCTGCCCACTCTCTCCAGGCAGTGTTTCTCCTACATTATTCTTGACCACTGAAACTCTTTCATTATAGTAAGTTTTCAAGTAAATGATCCAAGCTACATAAAAAAGGAATAGTACACCCTAGCCGGCTTGGCTCAGTGGATAAAGTGTCAGCCTGTGGACTGAAGGGCCCCAGTTCGATTCCGGCCAAGGGCACATGCCTGGGTTGCAGGCTCAGTCCCCAGTAGGGGGCGTGCAATAGGCAGCCTATCAATGATTCTCTCTCATCATTGATGTTTTTATCTCTCTCTCCTTCTCCCTTCCTCTCTAAAACCAATAAATAAATATATTTATAAAAAAATGAATAGTACAAGTCAAAACAGTACAAACTATGTTAGATTTTATTTTTAAAACATTAAAAAAACTATTTCATGATATTCCTACTAGACCTGTGCTAATTCAGTGTAAAGGTTTTTCAGATTATTTTAAGCCATATATTTGGTTTCTAGTTTGTACTCACTTATCAAAGATATTAGACATTACTCATTGGAAGCCACAAGTTAAGAGACCTACATTTGAGTCTTAACTTTGCAAGCAACTTGCCATAAATTTTGGGGTAAATTATCTAGTCTTTCTAGGATTTTTCTCTCCTCTGGTAACAATTGAAAGGATTAGACTAGAATAAACTTGAAAGTTCTATTCTGACAATTTGTGCTGGAAAGACTCAATTTCTGATCTTCAACACATTTTAATCCCATATAATAAGAGCCTAATATGCTAAGTGTCTGGTCACCTGGTTGGCCGTTCAACCAGTCATGCTAAGGCTGCTCAACCGCTTGCTATGACCACCAGGGCGCAGACAGTCAACTGGTTGGCCAATCACTATGATGTGCACTGACCATCCCCTGACAGGCAGGTTAGCTTGCTCTGGGGTCTGGTGGATCAGAACTGAGTGAGATGGGCAGGAAATGCCCTGGAGCCCTCCTGTGGTCCTTCCCTGACTGGCCAACCTCCCATGTCCCTCCCCAGCCTCAATCTTGCACTGGTGGGGTCCCTCAGCCTAGCCTGCCCCCTCTTGTAATCCAGAACCTCCTCAGGGGATGTCAGAGAGCCGGTTTCAGCCCAATCCTGCAGGCCAGGCTGAGAGACCCCACTGGTGCATGAATTCATGCACCGGGCCTCTAGTAACAGTAATAATATTCATACATTTGCATACTACTTGATAACCCACTAAGTGCTTTCTCTTATATGATCTCTTTTAAATCTCTCCAGTGACTATGAGTTGAGCACAGTTCACAGAACTGAGAACAAGTCGGAGAAGTTGTAACTAATCCAAGATCACAAAGTTCCGTACATGGCAGTGCAGCATAGATAGGCCCTCCTACCCCCACATTCAATTTTCTTTCTGCTGGATTCAGCTATGTCAAGGTGATGGGAAAATGGGAGCATGATTAGTTCAGTTTTTCTTAAATTATAAAGTAATGTGATATCATTTTGTAAAGTAATATGATTTAAAGTCAGAGAATTAGGTTTCATTGACAGTTCTAACACTGATTTGGGGAAGTCACTTAACCTGTCTGAGCCTCATTTTTCTCATCTGTGAAAAAGGGGTTTGGACTTCATGACTTTTGGATTTATTTCTTGCTTAAAATTTTTATTTTCTTCATGACAGTAACTGTTTCTAGATTAATATTATGATAGACCAATATTAAAATGAAACTTTTTTATTGACTATAAGAGGTTTAAAAAAGTACACTAAGAGATCACTTGTACTGGCTATTAGTCATGCTTTTTGGCCACTGGCATATTAAAAACCTTGAACTAACATTACAGGCTGAAGACCACTTTCCAACAAACTAGTTAGCTTAAAATTTCACAGAGAGGTAAATTATGCCCACTGAGTTGTGTAGGAAATGCATGGAGTTGCATTTTCTGAGAGGTCTTGAGTTGATAGAAAAACTTACTTGGGAACCAATGATAGAAAACCTCATTGTGAAGAGATTTTTGGCCCTTTCACTGTGTGCTGAATGATGATATCTCTTTTCTCTGACATAGTATCTTATTGTCATGCATACTCCTTATCCTGAACGTTTCTAATTGGTAGACATTTCATTTTAAAATTTAAAAAAGCATTTTAAAATAGTGAAAGGTTATGATGATGAGTGTTTCAAGATTAGAAACAAAGAAGAGTTTTGAACCTGCTCCTGCTTTGCCCGCCTCCCCATCTGAGTAGACCATTGTAACTTTTGAAGCTAGCGTAGAATGGATCATAACCGGCTTGCTGAGCTGGTGACTTTATGCACAATTAAGCTTTGTTTGGACTTACTTTATTTGTAATAGTGCTGTTAAGGCGTGGGATGCTATTCATCTGCAAACAGCATTCCATTTAATAACTAAGCATTAGTTCCCCCATTAAATCAGTGCCATCACTAACTGATAAGCATCACCCTTTTCTGGGGCCTCACTTGACTCTTCTGTCCAGTGCACAAAGCATGGCAATGGCACAGACCTTGAGACGAGAACATCGGAGGAAGGGTAGATGGAGTAATGATGGCCCAAATTCCATTGAGTCACAGAAAAGGAATTTTATCCTGGTCTTTTCTTATCCTTAAATATAAACTTGCATACTTTCCGAGAAGCACTTTAAGTGCCTTTAAAAACAAAAACTAAACAAGCATACTAAATAAAATAACAGCACCAACTACTACATCTCTTTAAACACCAGAGATGAAAATGGACGGAGGGTCATGCACCAAAAGATATACATAAAAATGTTCATCGCAGCATTGTTTGTAATAATCGAAATTAAAAACAGCTCAGTGCCCATCAGGAGAATAGATAAATTATGGTCTATTTATACAATAGAAACTCAAGATGCTACCGCTACACTCAATGACATAAATAACTGTCACAAGACTAATGTTGAGAGAGAGAAAAGCCGGCCTCAAAACAGTGTATATTGTATGCATCCATCTTTATAAAGGCAAGAACTTAGCAAAATTAATCTCTGGTACTAAAAGTCAGGACAGTGGTTATCCTTGGAGGAATAAAGAATATACATTTAGGAGAACACGTGGGGGTTTCTGAGTGTTAGTAGTTATCTTTTTCTTTTTTAAATCTGAGTGCTAATATATCCAACTACACTCATATTTTGGTCATTTTCTGAATATATTTTATACTTCAATGAAAAGTTTATTTGGAATTATGTTCAAAATGAGAAACTGCTTTAGGCAGATTGAGTCTGAGTGCCCTGAAGAGATCAACTTAATTAAGTCTCACCTGCAACCATGAATGGGTCAGTTTTATTTATTTATTAACAAATTCATTTATTATTTGTAATCCACTTTTGACTTTAGAATAGACTGAGATTTATAGTAAAGCTACAGTGAGGGTTCATGTACACCACTCACCCATTTCCTGCTTATTCTTAACGTCTTACGTTATAGTAATACCTTTCTTACAACTAAGAAACCAACATTGGTACATACATTACTATTAGCTAAATTCCACTCTTTATTCCAGTTTCACCAGTTTTCCTACCGATGTCCTTTTCATGTTCCAGGATCCCATGCAAAGTACCATATTACATTTACTGGTCCTGTCTCCTAAGTCCCCCTCTGGTCTGAGAATTTCTCAGTTTTTCTTTTCTTTTCCTTTCTTCTTTCTTTCTTTTTCTCATTAACTTGACCATTTGTCCAGGCATTTGGTGGATATCTGGGTATTCTGATGTTATCTCAATGTTAGACTGTGTTTACAGGTTTTAAGGAAGAAGATCACATGGAGGAAGTGCCCTTCTCATCACACCATGTCAGGGTGCCTGTTATCAACTTGGGTTGTCACTAATGCTGTTCACTTTCATCTGGCCTAGGTTCTTGCCAGTTTTCTCCACAATAAAGCTACTAACACTTTCCACTCCTCCATAGTCTTTGGGAGCAAGTCACTAAGTGCTGCTCTCACTCAAGGGAGATTGACCATTAAGCTTCAATTCCTTTTTAAAATTTACTGTTTCGTATACAATTTAAACTGCACATCATATATCAGCTCAGTTCAAATATATAATTTATAAATAAATACCATTATTTTGCCTCTTTAGGAGCTATCAGAAAGCAAGAATGTGTAGTTCAACATCTCGTCATTATTAAATGTTTTGCTATCTTAACAGAAACCCTGTAATAAGATAAATACTGTAAACTTTTTAAAAGGTGATATAATATATACTGAAAATAAATAAAAAACTACTAAGGGAGACCGTGGGAGCATCTCCATCAGAGGGAATGATTACGGGCTTCTGGATGTTGGGAGGGAAGGGAGCCTGCAGGATTGATTTTTGCCAGGGGAGTAGAAATTTGCATAACTTTGGGGAGGAGTAAGCATAACTTCGTTCCGCTTTTCCTCTTAGGATTTACCCTGCAATCCCTAAGCATCACCCGGCCCACCCACCCTGGACTGAACAAGCCCTAGCAGGCCTACAAGCTGAGCAATTTATAGGGCACGCCCAGGACTGGAACCCTCCGCCTAGGGGAGGGCGGTCCCGGCGCCTCCAAGGGACCCAGCGAGAGCCCCACCTCCCGGCCCCGCCCCGGCCCGGCCCCGCCCCGCCCCGTGGCCCCGCCCCGCCTCCCGGCCCCGCCCCGCCTCCCGGCCCCGCCCCGCCTCCCGGCCCCGCCCCTCCCCGCCGCGTGGCCACGCCCCCTCCGGGCTGCCGAGTCTTCCTTCCGGGTCGCTCAGGGCCGGGCCTGCCGCCGTGGTGCCGCCGCGCGGGAGTATTGGGGGCCGCCCTCGCGCCCGGGCCTCCCCGCGCCGCCTGGTCGCTGGCGAAGCGCACGGCGCGCGCTCTCCCGGACCCAGCAGGGTACGGCCCTTTCTTTGCTTCTCCCTCCTGCGGGCCTCCATTCTCTTCCTTCGGCGCCGGGGCTGGGCCTGGCCCGGGCGGAGCGCCGCGCTTGGGGCGCCCGGGTGCGCTGCCGCGGTCCCCGCCCGTCTCCCCGCCCCTGCCGCCCCCGCCGCGCTGGCGGGGCTGGTGGGACCCTGGGAACAGCCCGGCCCCCGGCGCCTCTGGGCTCCTAGTCTGCGCCGGGCGGTGAGCGTCGAGCCGGCAGGGTTGCGCCCCCCGCGGCGACTGCAGGCCCTGGGGACTCCGGGCCGCTGGGAGGCCGTGCAGCCCCGGCGGCCGCTACGCGTCTGCACTTGCTGCTCCTGCCTGTGCTTGCCGCCGGGCCAGGCCCACGTCCTTACCCAGGACTGCCACGAGGCACCGGCCGCGGCCTCGGTTCTGGGTCTGGGGATGTCCCAGAGTGCAGTGATGAGGGGCATCCCCCTGCCTCCCTGTCAGCATGGTAGCAAGGGGAGCGGGCTTGGGTGTCCGGGCTGGGTTCCCAGGCGCTCATCGCCACGGGATGCATTCACTAATTGAAACATGCACATCATTAGAAAGTCAAGACCGCATAAACCTGTGGTCAGGGAGTTAGTGGCAGGGGCTGTGTCTGACTTTAAATCTTGGAGGACTCATTGAACACCAGGCGTGGAATCTTGCTTCTGGTCTGTTCCGGGACGCAAGCTGCCTTTACTGCTTCCTGGGTACAAGCCTAGGTTTCTTAAGTTCAGATCATAGGCACATTTTTTTTTTCCCCTTAAAGCTCACTTTTTGCTTCTGCTGTCCGAATTACATGTTGTGTCTGTTGGTTGAGTAGAGGGAGATTTTCCCATACATCAGCTCTCCTATAGTCCTTTATTAGAAACTAGAGACCTGGTGCAGGAATTCATGCACAGGTGGGGGTTCCTTGGCCTGGCCAGGGATCAAGGCCTTTGGGATTGGTGGGGTAGGGGGGGGACAGGGAGATTGGCTGTGGGAGTGCACTGACCACCAGGGGGCAGCTCCTGCATTGAGCATCTGCCCCCTATTGGTTAGTGTGCATCAGAGACTGGTCAACTGGTCATTTGGTCATAATGATCACTTAGGCTTTTATATGTACTAGAAGCCCAGTGCACAAAAATGTGTGCACTGGGGGGTGGGCAGGTCCCTCAGCCTGGCCTGTGCCTGCTCGCAGTCTGAGACCCTTCAGGGGTTGTCCACCTGCTGGCTTAGGCCCGTTCCCCCGGGGGATTGGGTCTAAGCTGGCAGTCAGACATCCCTCTGGCAGCCCAGGAGCCCTCAGGGGATGTCCGCTTGCCAGCAGGGAGCAGGCCTAAGCTGCAGTCGGACATACTTAGCGCTGCTGAGGAGGTGGGAGAGGCTTCCACCACCACTGCTATATTGGCAGTCGTCAGCCTGGCTTGTGGCTAAACAAAGCTACCCCCGTAGGAGTGCACTGACTACCAGGGGGCCACTCCTGCATTGAGCATCTGTCCCCTGGTGGTCAGTATGTGTCATAGTGACCATTCATTCCCAGTGGTTCTGCTGTTAGGGTCAATTTGCATATTACCCTTTTATTATATAGGATAGATTAAGTTCTTGGTGGTGGGGGGGAACAGTACTTATATTTCCAGTGGCAATGTGCATCACCTCATAGTAGGCACTCTAATTGTTCATTGTGTTGGACTCTTTCCACACCTTTTTTCTGAGTACCTAGTTTAAAAAGTTTTTTAACTGCTATCCTAAATTTTGGCTTTTCTTGAACCCTGTATTTTCATGCTCTTCCTTTTTGTTAGGATTTGAAAATAGGTTAATTTCTTTTTACTAATACCATGATCTAGTAATGTGATCGTAGCCCTCTGTATAATGGCATCTTAAAATGTTGCTAACTGGGTATCTTTTATTTCAAAATATGGTCAATTAACAAAAACTGCCCCTTCCTTTTTTGTGTTAGTTTCATTGCCTCCTCTTCTTGCATAATCCATTTTAACTTCATGGTTCTAACTGATATCTTCCTGGACTGTTACGTAAATTGTGTATATCCACCTGTTTTCTTCTAGCATTTTTTAATGGTCTTATTCTTCATGTTTAAATCTTTAACCTACTTTGACAATATTTAGGGAAGAAAGAAAGGCTCTAACTTCCCCTCACCCCTCAAAAAAAATTTTTTAGCCAGTGACCCCATCGTTATTTGTTGAATTCTACTTTTCCCAGCCGATAACAGATACGGTATTTATCCTAGATCATAATCCTTTATCCTTGGAACTTCTAAATTGTTCATTGATCTCTGACTTCCTTTGCTGATTCCATGCCGCTCTTATTACTCTGGCTTTATAGTGTATTTTAATGACTTGGGATTCAAACAATGTCTGGCATATTGTAGACACCACTAAATATTTTTGGAATGGCTGCATTTAGTTGGGTAAGTTGATTTAACCCTTTCTTTCTGTGAAGTTTCTTGCCTACTCTTGAAATAATTTTTTAACTTTTCTTATGGTCAGTTGAATCATTAACTGTTGTTAAATCCTTTCTGTTGTTAACTCAGAACTCTCCACCTAGAGTTGCTCCTCAGAGTTGTACATGGGGAAGCATGTCTTTTGATTTGCACTGTGTATTGTAAGTATTGTGTTTCCTCATCAGCTCTGACTCAGGACATTATGTACCTAGTTTCAGCAACTGTAAGGGATAAACTTCTACAGAGTGATCCCTGGAACAGCCCATGTCTATATATATTTTACCATCCCAACTGGGCATCTTAAATATAATAAATTTTCAAAGGTTGCTATAATACTTAGAAACTTTATGAGATCATAAAATAAATGTATACTTTTTTAAAAAGTCAAAAATATGTACGGAAATAGCTAAAAGAGAAAGTAAATAATGTTGTGTGTCCATTAGCCAGTAACTCCATTCCTTAGAGATTATTACCGTTCATTTGTTCTTCTCCCAGACATTAGAAATAAATGTATATAAGCCTACATGTTTCATAAATGGCAGTGTACTATTATGGAATTATATAATTATAATTCCAGTTAGTAATAATTGATGACCATCTATGTTACTGCATATAACATTCTTTTAAAACTTTTTTGGAATAACCCCAAAATTTTAATATATAACCAATCCCCTATTGATATTTAGCCAATTCCAAATTTATTTCTATTATAAACAAAACTACAGAGATCATTTTTGTATGTACATATGCACGTTTGTTTATTTCTTTAGTGTAAATGTTTAGATGTGGGATTGCTGGGTCAAAGGCTATTTTTAAATGTTGATAGATTGTTCCATGTTGCTCTTCAAAAGGGTGTTTTAAGAGCAAATTTACGCAATTTAGGAGAATGGTGCTGCTGCCATATTATTGCCAAGAATGGTCAAGGCTGAGATTTTACCCTCCATGCAAGTTAACAGTCTCATGGATGCTGGGAGAAGACATGAGAATCCTGGGTCAGAGACAGAGCACGGAAATCAAAGTAGTCAGAAGATCATCATTTCCTTGTGCTGCTTCCTGAGCCCTAATTTACACGGGGTGATGTGATGAGGGCCAGATGATTCCAGCACAGGCAGTAGAGGAGGAGAGGAACCCTGTGCTTAGGGCATCTGAATCTTTCATAATAGGCTGCAACTAAACCTGCCTAACCTTTGCCCTGGGTCCAAACATTATCTTTATATGCTAGATGGTGAACAAACCTGCCCTCTCCTCCACAGAGAGACCTTTCTTTTTCTCTGGAAGATATTTACTGTAGAAACACCCTTAAAAAGGTAGTCTGGAATAAAGGCTCTCAATGTCCCTGTTATAAAACGGGTGAAGAATTGTCTCAGAATCATTGCTGCTAAGACAATACAATCATTTTTTTTTTCATTTTTGTAATTTTATGGATGACAAATACTATTTTAATTATGCATTTTTTTTTGCTTATTGACAGAGTTGAATATCTAAATATCTATTAGCCATTTGTATTACTTACCTGTTTATATTGTTTGCTTAGTTTTCTGTGGAAGTGTTCTTTTACTTATTGACTTGTAATAGATCTTCATGAATAATGGCTATTAATGACTTGGATCATTTACTAGTATTTCTTATAGTATATTCTGTTAATGCTGTTTCTGGGAGCTTTTGCTGCATGAAAATCTTTACTATATATATTGTCAGTTCTGCTATTCTCTTTATGGCCTCTGAATTTCCCTTCAAGGTTATTAAAATATTCTTTGTATATATTCTTTTATTGGATATTTTGTACTAGATATTCAGATTTTTTAAAAAAATGGTTGCTATGATAATATTCTAAATTTACTTTTCTAAATGTCTGGGCATTTTCCTAAGATACTTTTGATAAGCCATCCTTTCCCTGTTCTTTTGATTTGACATATCCAGTATAACATACTACATCCTCATTATTTTCTCAAAACTGACAAGTCAGTAAGCAAAATGTTTGTCTCCTACAGTGAGTATGAATTTGATTGAATACATCTTATAGATTACTATATGTAGTTGTTTGTTCTTAGTGGATTTTAATCTTACAAAATGTCCTTTTTTGCTCTATTTAATGATTTTTGCTTTGGAGTCTACATTGTCTGATATTACTAGTGCCATCTGTGTCAGTTTTGTGTATACCAGATAGATCTTTATTGCCCATATGTTGATTTTTAGTCTTTCTATATTGTTTTCTTTACTTGCCTCTCTTATATACCAAACATCATATAGCTGGACTTTCATTATCCTTTTAATCTTCACTTCTCCCAATTTGAAAGTATGCCTTTATTTATTTATTTGTGTTATTAAAATATCTGTTTTTTAAAAGATGATTATAGATTCACATGCAGTTATAAGAAATGGTACAGAAAAAGCCTGTGTAGACTTCATCCAGTTTCCTCTAATGGTAACATCTTGCATAAAATTATAGCATATCACCCTGACTGGTTTGGCTCAGTGGATAGAGTGTCGGCCTGCGGACTGAAAGGTCCCGGGTTCGATTTCAGTCAAGGGCATGTACCTTGGTTCCGGGCAAATCCCTGGTAGGAGGTATGCAGGAAGCAGCTGATCGATGTTTCTCTCTCATCGATGTTTCTAACTCTCTATCCTTCTCCCTTCCTCTGTGTATAAAATCAATAAAATATGTTAAAAAAAAAAACAACTATAGCATGTTATACCTAGTAAATTGACACAGATACTATCGACAGACCATACTCAGATTTCATCAGTTTTATATGCGCATATGTGTTTAATTCTCACAATTTTATGTAGACCTTGTGACTGCCAATGCCAAAATTACAGAACCTTTCTATCACAAGGATCCCTTGTGCAAGAGTTTATCTTTTAATAGGAAATTTTAACTTACTCATATTTACTTTTTTCTTCCCTGCAAGTTTTCAAATCTAAAACTATGTATAATTGACTTTCTGTTACTCTCACATCTGCTACTCAGTCGTTTGGTCGTCCCTCACTAACCCCCCTGCTGTCCTGGTCGCCCCACACAGCCTGTTTGGTCGTTTGTTCAGTTGTTTTGGATGTGACAGTCACTTAGGCTTTTATATATATAGATCCTTGCCACCTCTGAAAAGGCCCTGAAATATGTCATAAATTTAGATAATGCTTATTAAAGAAAATCTAGAAAACAAAGGGAGAAAACATTTTGCAAAACTAACCGTATTAATTTCTAGTTTAATTGTAAATCTTATCTCTTGTTTCTGACAAGTCCATTGCTAGTTTGACTTACCACTTCTTAAGTCCTCGCTGTTTGTTCATTAACTCATCAGAAGTTTTGAAGTGCCCACTGTGTCCCAATACTCTGTATATTCCAGAAAGAGAGAGAGGTGCTCTCTGCCTCTTTGGTTTTCAAGCTTTTTAGAGAGAGGTGCTGTTTGGCTCTTTGTATTTCAAGCTTTTCATCAGCCCTTGTGTTGTTGTTTTTTCCTCATACGCCCTGCCTTCTGCTTTACTCGCCTGGATTTCCAGGAGCTTTAAAGCTGGATCGGAGACTGTATAGTTTTTATCCACCTGGTTTAGTTAAGAACTCTGCCTATTTATCCTCTATTGGGGACTTGTGATTAAAAACTATAACCCCAGTAAAAATGTTTTGCCTGAAGAAAAATTTGCTTAGAGGAAGAGAGGCGCATAAAGTCATAATATTCCATTCCAGAAGTCTTACTGACTTCTCAATATAGCACATTGGAATGTAAATAATTATGATGAAGGAAAAGGATGCTTTTGCTAACAACAATATCAACCTGTCTTTTCACCCTTGCTTGAACTGTCTCATTATTGCCTTTCTTCAACTGTTTTTCTCTCTTGTTCTTAGATTATCTCCTTTTTTGAGAATTTTTTTTCAGCCATAGTTTTTCTAGTTCTCGATAATCACCCTATGGCCTTAACACAGATTTGGAGTGTTAAAAAACAACAAATTGTATTTGAGAAAATAGCTTTCTTTTACCTCTCTGATCATTTCTTCCATGAGTCTTTCTTTAATTTTAATCAGAGTTTCTTTGTGGCCAAGGTCAAGTCTTTTACATATTCAGGGACTGCTTTTATACTATAAGGGAAGTTACTACTTTTTTTTTTTTTTTTACCTTCTCTTTGAACAATATATGTATACTATTACCTATTGGATAGCTTCAAAGGAGGTCATACATTTGATTCTCACCTACTGTGCTTTGTTTTTTATTATTAAAGTAGAGGTCTGATGCACGCAATTTGTGCAAGAGTAGGCCTTCCTTCCCCTGGCTGCCAGCAGCCACTTCCCTCTGATACCCGGGACCCAGGCTTCCCTCGAAGCCTCAGCTTCGTCCAGAAGGACGTCCAGTCTAATTGGCATATTACGCTTTTATTATTATAGATGTTTCCCCTTTTTTTCTATATCGAGAACTTTTTTTGCTTCATTTTTTGGTCTACATGTGCCTTATCTTAAAGAGTCACTAGTTTTATTTCTGTGTTTATTTTAACTGTCTTCTGCTATATACTCTGCCAGTCTTCAAAAAAAACAAAACAAAAAAAAACCCCACAAAACATAGAACAAATGTTTATTGACATGTACTAGACCCTAAGGGTATAGTTATAATTAATACACATTCCCTGAACTTGAGGAATTTATTGTCTGCTAGGGTAGAAAATTGCCTCCGCATCTAGAGAATGATACACTACGTTATGTGCAAGAGCAAAGAAAAAGTAGGTGATAGATAAGGTCTAAACCTGACTGAAGGATGGATAAGAGGGTGCCAGGCTGAGGCAGAGCGAGGGTGTTCCAGGGAAACCCAGCCTTAGTGGCAAAGCCTAGGTGCAGTCTGGTGGTTGAAGCAAGTGTGGGAGAAGGTTGGTGCCAGGTAGGTGGAATGTTGTGGTGTATCATTTTATCAGAAAGAGAGCCTTCCTTTAATGGTATCTTAATACACTTGAGAATGAGGAAGAAGAAGACCCAAGAGGGGACTGAGAAACAGTTATCTGAGCAGTGGAAGGAGATGTAAGAGCATGTGGTGCCATAGAAACCCAGGGAGGGGGCTGGCCTGCAGTGAGGGCTGGCTATGAGTGTCAGCTCTGCACAAATTCAACTATAACCCACTCCTCTCCATCATTTCCTCACTTTGCCCATGTCTTGATTTCTAGACTCAACCAGAAAAGTCCTTTCCTCAAAATAGTGTGTCTTGATCAGTTTCAGCAGTATACAGAAATAACAATTAAGGTTCCGCCGGTTTTCTTGATTTGGTACCACATTATGCACTCTTACCTTTTGGTACTATGTTACAAAGCTGCCTAAATGCTCTTTTTATCTCCCGCTTCATTGACATATCTCTGTGGGATATTTTGCAAGTAAGTATTGTGTTCCGACTGCCTTCAAATATATGACACTGCCTTATTGCCTGTTCTTTTTACCTTTTTCTGTGTCTTTTCACTTTAAGTCGAGAATCCTCTTGATTTTTCAACTTGTTTTCCAGGTTCCTTTATCACACTATGAACCTAGCCTTTGTGTGGCCCTGGCTCAAGTTTATTTCCATTGCCTCCTTTTGCTTATTTCATGAAAGTCCTTTTCCTTCCTCCTTTTTCCTCTACCGAAGCACAAGCCGTCTTCTCTGCAGTTGCTGCCATCCTGCTTCTCTCCGCCTCATCGACTCCCCATCTCACTTCAAATCTCAGTGGTAAACATATGTTCTCCCTTGTCTGTACCGCTTAATTTCTCTTTCCCACTGTTACTGCTTTCTCTGTAATGGTATTATTTAACTTTGGTAAGCAGTTTATAATATGAAAGACGTAGTTGAAAATAAAGCATTATAATAAAATCATGTCCTATAAAGCAGGTTGTTTCCCAGGGAGTATGAAGGTCTCAGGATACAGGTTAAGTGGCTGTTGTTTTGTATTCCTTGATTATGTGATTCCTTAATTATAAAAGTTCATTGTGTTGCCGAGAAATTCTCACTTCATAACTATTGCAGATAAACGATTGGATTAAACAACTAATAAAATAAAGGTCTCCCTATTTTTAATTCAGACTTTTGGTTAAATGGAAAATGATATTTTTATATGTTACAAGAGTCTTTAAGGAAGCATTTTTTGAATGAACTGAAAAGAAAATGTCTCCCACGGATATATTTTTATAAGTGTCCTTTTGGAAAAATTTAGTGTATGGACTAATATTTACATATTTGCACCAGGTGGGAAAAATAATTTTGTTTTTAAATCCCATTCTCCTCACAAAGTAGAGTTATTGTATCTTGTGCACTGGTTTATTGCCCATAGGATATTCATTGGTTATCACAAATCACCTCCACTCCTTGGCAAAGGTCCAGACAGTACATGGACAGTTTGGACTTCTGCGTTGGTCGCGCTGTCCACATGTGTCCCTAGACTATAGCTCTGTTCCCCCTTTTCAGCGTCATTTCCCAGGGAAAAGTAGAACGAGTTATCCTTTCTCTTCCATGTGTTCTTCACCACCAAAACACTTTTATGTGCTATCTTAATTAATAGAAAAGAGTTTAGAATCAGTGGAGGATGTTAATAACAATGGGTTTGCACATTTTTTTCTATGCCTTATTTATTTTTAAAAACAGATTTTTAATTTTATTAAAGTTTTTGAATAGTGTTGCTGTTTGCTTTTTCATTTTTTTGGTTATTTTTAGCTTTATCTCGCAATTAACTCTAAAGATTATTTATTGTTGGAAAAAGTAAAGCATCCATTTACATTTCTCTTGTACACTGAAGATATTTGAACATGTAATACATATATTTATAGTTTGTAACTCACCTTTATATATGTTGCCTCAATGTAAAATTTTATTTAACAGCCTAAAAATGATATTGCATATATGACATTTGCTGCTTTTGCTAGTCTCCCATCTCTATAGTGGTAAAAGCTAGCTGGGAAACAGTTATAAAGTTTGTGGTTTGTATGTAATTTGTCTCAGTCTTTTCGTCAAGAATATGAACATTCACATGAATGATATCTAATTTGCAAATGATTCTTTGGTTTTATAGAACTTTTACTTTCTGATAAATGCCATTTTATAAAGAGAGTGAAAAGAGCTTGGGTGAGCAGTTTATAGGCTGTGGAGTAAGCGGTGATGTCCAAAGATTATACAGTCAAATGCATCCATCTACCTTGACAGATGGTATTTCCTTCTCTTGAAGATTTCTAGGAATAAAGCATCCAGTCTCCCTAATTAGCTGACCAGTCAGTTGAGTTGGATACTTTGTAAAATTTGTTGATTTCTAGACTCAGCCAGAAAAGTCCTTTCCTCAAAATAGTGTGTCTTGATCAGTTTCAGCAGTATACAGAAATAACAATTAAGATTCGGCCTGTTTTCTTGATTTGATACCACATTATGCACTCTTACCTTTTGATACTATGTTACAAAGCTGCCTAAATGCTCTTTTTATCTCCCACTTCATTGACATATCTCTGTGGGATATGTTTCTAGTATATGTATACTACCTTGTTGTTTATTTCCTAAATTTCATTTTTATAATTTAAATTTATTTCATTACATTTTTTTTCTTTTAAGAAAGAGAGTTACTAAGTAACTTCTTTGGAAAAGTATTCCTCTTAATTTACCTGGGGGCTTATTTTGAAATAAAATATATATGATAAAAGAAAGAGCAGTATCATTTCATATTTTGGTGTAAAAGATTTGATATTGGTGTAGTTGTAAAATTTTTTTTTTACTTGACAGATTTATACTTGTGGTAGGTGAGATGTTTGCATGTAACTGCTATGTAATTATTTTTTCCCACATTTGTAACATGACCTGTTCTTCAGCACTGTAAATCCTTAGAAAGGGTTTCCTCTGTCCTGTGTTGTGGAAGCATCCCTGCAAAGATGGTCCTATCTTCCCCTAGCAGGCCCTAAAGCATTACCGGGTCAGGACAAGTACTTCTTTTTAAAGTTTTTGACTTGGGGATGGAGTATGGATTCTAAACCACAAAGGAAGTATGAACTTAGGCTTACACTGTGAGCATAGTACATGCCTAATGAACATCTGATTTTACTCTGGTGACTCTCTCCCATTTCCTAGGTTGATAGCACATCTTGGGCTTCCTGGCCAGTGAGCGAAGTTTTCATATTCCTGGTGTCATGGATAGGGTGATCTTTGGTTCCATGGATAGCGTGATCTTTGCTGAGTTTTGCTTTCCAAATGGCACCTGTGGCTTGAAATGCCATTTTTGTGTGAGTGTCAGAAAGTCTCATAACCACTAAGGCCTTGTAACTGGTGCCATGAGTCATATTAGATTCAGCTTCTGCTTTCTGTCTTTGACTTCCTCTGTTTCTCACAACTGTGGATTTTCCTCACTTGTTTCAAGCTCAGCTATTTACTGTTTTACTTGTTACATTTTGTCAAGCATTTCTCTGGGCTTGGGTCTGACTGGGATTGAGAAATAGAAGGATGTTGTTAGGTAATTTTAAATTATTTTAGACATAAATTCTTGTGTGCTTATTATCTTTTCTGTCAACAAGTCAGATACCTTGTTTTTGCTATGTGCTGACTACTTTGAGAACTGAAGATCTTTGGCTGGATTCCCTCCTTCAAGAAATTCAGTTCTATGTAGACCCTTGTGGAACTGGGTTATATATCTGATACAAAGATGGTACCAGCAGATAGCAGAAAATAAGCCTACTTATGTGTTTTATAAATTATAATGTTTTATAATCTTAGTACTAAAGTTTTAAAAGGCTAGCACATTGTTCTACTAAAGAGACGTTAGTACATTCTTCTTCTTTTAGAAGAAGTTAAGCTTCAGACTTTACAGGTACAAAAATCATGTTTGATTTCTTTGTGTAAATGAGAGGTTAACTACTCAATGTGAATGGGGTCAGGCCTTGACTGTGAGCTGGTAGAGCTGGCCAGGAATAATGGCAGATACGCAGAGAGCTCAGACCTCTTCAAACTGGGGTCCTCTTGATTGTTAAAAATTGCAAACTAGTCAAATTTTAAAAAACACTATCCCAATAAAATTTTAAAAAACACTGATCCCAATAAAATGTCTGTTGGCATAGTTGACTCATAAGTTCTGGGTTTACAATCTCTATTTAGAAAAGATTCATTATTTTATATATTATTTCATAAAATTAACAAGATATATTATTCATAATAGTCCACAAATTCAGAAAAGTGTGACCTATTCAGTTTGAAAGTTCTATCTAACAAGTAGCTGTTTATCAATGATAAATCTTTTGGGATAGTTGACTTCCTAAGTTGAAAATTAAAATATTTTTTAAAATTCTTATTTTACAGGTAAAAGAATGTCACATGTCAACATTTGTACCTGAAGTCAACATGCCATTTTCAGACTGCATGGATGAGTGCCAACTTTTGCATATCCTGTGACCTTTCTGGTCTGGGGGTGAGTGATTTTAATTTTTATTTATTTTTTTAAATATATTTTATTGATTTTTTTACAGAGAGGAAGGGAGAGGGATAGAGAGTTAGAAACATCGATGAGAGAGAAACATCGATCAGCTGCCTCCTGCACACCTCCCACTGGGGATGTACCCGCAACCAAGGTATATGCCCTTGACCAGAATCAATCCTGGGACCTTTTAGTCCGCAGGCCGATGCTCTATCCACTGAGCCAAACCAGTTAGGGCATGAGTGATTTTTAAGAGTGGCTGGCAACAAACCAGATGCCAGCCAGCCATAGATGACTCTAACAAATAATGATAAGAGTTATAAATTAAACACTGTCTGGTAATCTGTGATGTGTAAGGCAGTTAATTTAGTTGGTCTGGATTAATTGTCAGCTCCAAAAAACTATATTCCCATAATGTGAGATCTATACTCCGCATGTTTTGGCATGAATAATAATTAAAAATAGGGAATCACTTGTTAAAAAGTAAAATTAAAAATGTCTAAGATTTTTTGGATTTACAGCAGTATTTTAGTGGTTTACCATATACTTTAAATAATTTTAATTTTTAAAGTTTAAACTCAGTATTTCTTGAAGGATAGTTATAATTTTGTATAAAGTGGGAGTTTTGAGATGATACATCTTCCATTGTTTTATAATATTAGTTTTACTTCTCATGTAGCATAAAATTGTATCCATGTCAATATTTAGATTTCTTAAAAATACATTAGATAGATTATGCTAGAGATTCACATTTACAGTGAATTTTTTTTCAGTTTCATTCTGGGAAATTACATTGGATAAAAAGCCTGCTTATTACTTCATTTTTATGCATTTTTCTGCTTATTTAAATTATTTTATCAGGCCATTTAATTTTTTTAGAATATCCTTCAGAGAGTTTATGCATCTTATGGAAGACACCTGACCTTTTGAAGCTTCATAATTCACATCTGCATGTCACCAGTCTTCCCCATGTTAACAGTTCTGACCATGTTTTATTATCTATGCCTGCGGCGCCGAGCCAGGACAGCTGCGAGGGGAGAAATGATGAACAGCCATAGAGCCATAGAATCAAACAGCCGGACTTCCCCTCTGAATGCAGAGGTGGTCCAGTATGCCAAAGAAGTGGTGGATTTCAGTTCCCATTATGGAAGTGAGAATAGTATGTCCTATACCATGTGGAATTTGGCAGATGTCCCAAATGTATTCCCAAGTTCTGGTGACTTCACTCAGACCGCTGTGTTTCGAACTTACGGAACATGGTGGGATCAGTGTCCCAGTGCTTCCTTGCCATTCAAGAGGACGCCGCCTAATTTTCAGAGCCAAGACTATGTGGAACTTACCTTTGAACAACAGGTATATCCTACAGCTGTTCATGTTCTGGAAACCTATCATCCTGGAGCAGTCATTAGAATCCTGGCTTGCTCTGCAAATCCCTATTCCCCAAGTCCACCGGCTGAAATAAGGTAAGACTCATTTTGTAACGGTCATGTCATGTGGCTGAGGGGTCTTGGTTGTTTTAATGATGCTTGGCTTGTTTTATTGGAAGCATTCTCTTATGTAATTCAAACAGATTTGATTTTTAAAATGTTCCTTAGTTTTATGATGGGAAAAGAAAGATCCACATATATGAAGATTTAATACATTCTTCATACCCTTAACACCTCACATCCTAATATTTAGAGATTGTGAAATTTATGTGTCACAGAATTTACTATTTACATAATCAATTTGCATAGCAGTGCCTCTTTATTTCTCTCTCTTGTTTTTGTAGTTTAGCCTGCTGGTTTTTAATATGTAACTATTTGACTAGTATATTCACATGTTTCATTAACCTAAAAGGTGCATAAATTAAAAAAGTACCCTGTTCTCCATGAGCCTAGGACTCATCTCTCCCTCCCTGAAAAAATATAAAAAATGCCACTTTTATCCACTTTCTTTGCATTTTTCCAGAGTTTATTTTTATAAATATGAGCAAATACAAAGATAGTCGTATTTCCTTTATACACAAAAATAAGCGCACTGTTCATATTGTTTTGTACCTTATTTCATTTAGTAGTACATATTGGATCTTTTCATAGAAGTGCAAAGAGTGCTTACTCATTCTTTTCTATAGTTGCAAGTAATGCACAATGTATGTGTACCCCACCTTGTTAACCACTTCCCTATTGATGAGTACTCAGTTGTTTCCATACTTTTGCTATTACAAACTTTCAGATAATATATAACCTTGTCATGAGTCACTTCACATGTGTGATAAATTCTTAGGATTGCTGGGCCAAGTTTCTCTGCATTTGTAATTCTAATATATAGTGTCAACTCTACCTCCAAAGTTGCTACTATTTATATTTCCAGTAGCAATGTATGTGCATACATGTTTTGCCGAAGCCCCACCTACAGAATGTGTTAATACATTTTAACATTTTTGTCAATTTGGTAAGTAAAAAATGTTGTCTCATGTTAATTTTAAGTTAAATTATCTGAGATTGAATATCTTCTCATGTTTAAGAACTGTTGATATTTCCTTTTCCTTGAGCTACCCAGTTATATTATTTGCCCATTTTTCTATGACTTATTGATATTATCACTTTTTAGATCTTTATATCACTTTATTAATTTATTCATTAAATATTTGTGTATCTATCATGTATTTAGCATTATGCTAGTTATTAGGGGTACAACAAAGGACAAAATAGACAAAATCCCTGCTCTTGAGTTTATTCTAGCCCCAGAGCAGTTTGTTGGCACCTGTTAAATTATAGGACCCCAGGTGCCAGTGGAGGAGTAAGGGGGGCAGGGATCAGCTGCCAGCTGACATACTGCTTCTTTGACTTCCCTGTTCCCTCAACTCCGAGGAACAACTCCCAGCCACCCAGGAAACAAATGCAGCTCAACACAAGCTGGAGACTGCTGGTATGATCTTTATTGTTCTTTTAGAACTGCCTTGATAATTCATTGTGAACGATATTATTAATGAACCAAATTATTTTTTTAAAGTCTTATTGAAAGTATTACATATGTCCCCCTTTTTTCCCCACTGACCCCTTCTAGCTTGACCGCAGCCCCTACCCTAGACCTTCACCAAATTATTGTCTGTGTCCATGGGTTATGCATATAAGCATACAAGTCCTTTGGTTGGTCTCTTCCCACCTACCCACCCACCCCTGCCTTCCCTCTGAGATTCAATAGTCTGAATCAAATTATTTTAAACACAAAAAGCCATTTTTTAATGTACAGATTGTTTTTTCTGAGAGGAAATAAAAATACTTTGGGCAGAATCCTTTTTTATATAAGAACTAGGGGCCTGGTGCACAAAAATTTGTGCACTCGGGGTGGGGGGTCCCTCAGCCCGGCCTGTGCCCTCTTGCAGTCTGGGACCACCTGCTGGTGTGCCGGGACAGTCTGGGTGAAGGGCTGATGGCTGTTTGCAAGTTGGCCAAGCCCCCCAGTGTGTACCCTCACCCCATTGGGGTGTGGCCAGCCTTGGTGAGGGTCTGAGGGGCTGTTTTCAGGCTGCCCCCAGCCCCTTCAGGGTTAAAATCCCTACTGGGATGCCTGGGCAGCCTGGGTGCAGGGCTGAGGGTCGTTTTCAGGCTGCCCACAGTCCCTTCAGGGTTCGGGTCCCTCCTGGGGTGCCTGGCCAGCCTGGGTGCGGGGTTGAGGGCCATCTTCAGGCTTTCAGGCTGCCCACAGCTCCCATTGATCCAATGTCCCAGCAAGGTTGGCTGGAATCAGGTTTCTGGGGTTCATTTATCTTCTATAATTGAAACACTGTTGCTTTGGCTGAGGCCTAGGCAGGTAACAAAGCCTCCTGTTTGCTTCAGCTCTGTGACTTCTATAATTGCAACTATGTTGCCGTGAGCAGAGAGAGGCCCAGCCGGCCTAGGCAGACAGTTTACTCCTGGTGCAACAGAAGCCTCCATTTTGGCTGGGTTAATTTGCATACAGTCGTTCTGATTGGCTGGTGGGCGTGGCTTAGGTGTCCCGGAGAAATGGTCAGTTTCATTATTGCTCTTTTATTAGATAAGATTGCTTTTTTTGGACTCTCATTCTTTGCCTCTTTTCTACAAAGTTATCCACCTTTTTCTTAAAATGCTAACCAAATTTAGAGATAAAAGTCTATGAAACATGTAATATCTTTCCTCTAATCTAACACTTTATGTCTGCATAGTTGATTGTGAGTATAAGCTGTACTCTTGGTTTCTAGCTGAGAACTCTAATGTGTGATAGTGACTAAAGTGACAGCTTTATTTACAGTGAAATCTAATGTACTTAACTCATTTTTAGCTTTACTCTACAGAAAATACCACTACATTTTAGGAGAGAAAGAATCTAACCAACATTTACTATTGCAGAATAGAAAGGGGTCTTTTTAATTTTTCTGATTATGAAATCAGTAGATGTTTCATTTTTTAAAAAGCTTGTTAGGAAATACAAAAAAAAAAGAAAAGAAAATATACAGGGGGAAAAACCATTTCACAATCTTCTGCCCGGATTCAGTAACTGTTGTCATTTTGGTGAATTTCTGTGGACAGTCAGAAACGTTGCTTGCTCTGCCAGTTCAGTCTGAGAACGAAACAGCCAGACAACTGTGGCTTATGTTCTTTTGAGTTGACAGGCCATCAGGGAAGAGGACCCTGAGATTATAGGGAACATGTATTGGTGGGAGGAAGAGCTTCATTCATTGGGCTCAGGAAAGTTTTCACCACGGCAGTGACTTTGAGACTGAGGGTTGAAGAGGCTTAAGTTTGGATAGGAAAGGTGGAGAGAGAAGAGCACATGCAAAGGTGAAATCATGAGGTGATATCTTGGTGTTTGAAGAAGAGAAAGCTCCAGAGTGTAGGAAATGAGCTGTTGAAGGGCCAGAAGCATGGAAGTGCCATTCTTAAGTCTAGAGTAGTGACTTCCAGACTTCGGGATGTCATAGAGCGCTTGGGTCCAGTTTCCCAGAAGCAGACCTTGGGAAGACTATTCCTATGCAAGTGATTTGTTATGGAAATCCTCTTGGAGGGACCAGTATGGGAGTGGGGAAAGCGCTTTGGGGAAGGGAAGAAGTCAGGCAAGGATGCAATTTCATGTGTGCAGTCCCAGTTAGCCTGGAGGCAAAGTTGCTAGAGAGATGGGCTCTCACACTGCTGCACCTGTCAGTGGTCAGCTTTAGGCTATGGGAATGGAAATCTTTCAGGTACATACCACACCCTGGCTGAAGAGCCTCCCCCAGTCAGTTCTCTGACGGCTGGAGGTGGAAGCCCTTAGTTGAAGCAAGCAGAGTACAGGTAGGGAAAGTCCGCTATGATAGTGAACCTAATAGTAATGATAATAAAAATTAGAGAACTGATACAGGGTTGTCAGATTATTTACTTAGCTAACTAAACACATATTAAAAAGGCAAACAAATGAAATACCAACATCATGTATTATCACCATCATCTGATAGTAAAACCTCAGTTTATACTGAGAAATTATCAGAATCTCGAAAAAAGAACAGTTGGCAATTTTACATGTATATATGTGTCTTAATTTATTTTTTACATTTAGCCATGGAAACCTCCATCATGTTTGGGAATTGCTGGACTATACTGCCTATTATTAATTGAGCACCTGGTTTTATGCCAACCTTAGGAGGTAGTAACTGAGAGTGTGAATTGGAGTAGCTCAGGAGTTTGTTTGCAGAAAATAGACTTGTAGTCCCAGGACATTAAGAATTTAAAAGCAGCCTTTCCCCATTTCGTCCAGTTGCAATTCTTTGTTCAAAGAATGAAGTAGAGCCTATAAGGTCTCAAAGTCTTATGACTTCTTGCCTAGCGCCCTATTAAGGGGAAATAAAATAAGGTACTATAGAATATCCTGGTCCTGAGGATAAGATCTTAATGGGCGCTGGTGTAAAAGGCAGAAAATAGGCTGGCGCAAGGTTACACACTGGAAGAGAGATACAGACGAGGAATAAAATGATTAATTGAGGTCAGTAAAAAACTGATGGGAATAAAATTACGTGGGGATAAAATTAGTGGTGGGATCTCTTCTGGGTTGTTTTGTTTGTTTTTATTTTTTTAGTATTCAAGGCATTTTAACCATATAATAGTGAAGTTAAGAAAGCAAAGAGAAAAAATGTTGTGCAAAGACTGTACTGCCAAAAGAGGTTGCTTAATGAAGCAGTGATTTCACTTATTGGTAATGGGCTGATCTCATTGACTTTGTGGGCCAACAAGCATGATTTTGCATTTAAGTCAGAGTTGACCAGACCCTTTACTGGTTGATTCTTTTTATAGCAGCTGCCAGTTTGTTAGTTCCAGTTAGAGATGGGCTGGGAGGCAAGGAGTGCGTAGGTACACCCATCAGGACACTATTCCTTTTCCTTGTGTTCCTGTCATTTCCTGTTGCTTTCACTTGCACCTGGTGAAATAGAAGAGCCTTGGCAAGAGAACTTTCTTTGTGCTGGCTGCTAGCTATGTGTCCTAATCAGGAGAAGCTGGTTATAGGGAAGCTGTTTGCATTTATATGCCTGGCTTCCAACCTGAATACATAGAAACTTGCTTTCATGTGTTCCTATTGATCAACATCTCTCTCCCTTCCTTATCTGCCTGCTGCTTCCAGTGAACCCTAGAGAGACTTTCTCAGTGGGCTCCCAACAGCTCAGGAGTCACACAGAGTGGCTTGTTTCTTAATTTCCAACTACTGGACACATAGTAGGCATTTAGTGCAACCAACAGAAGGAGAAATAGGTGTGCTGGTGAAGAGAATGCAGTGCTATTGCTTATCATCCCAGAGTTAAGTGCTCAGAATGCAGGTGGAAGCAGAGCCTGAAAGGGATTCCAAGCTGAGTTCTGCATGTGTGTTATTATAAATTTAAAATACTTAAATAGAACATTAGAATTTGGCAGGTTTGTCCAGTAGATAAATATATTGTGTGAGCATATATAGTAAGTATGTACATGTACAGACTACAAAGGTCATGACTTCAAGCAGTTTAATCACATCAACACTGATTTAAAAAGTTGGTGCTTTCTCATAGAAAGTGTATGTATGTATCTGTGTGCACATATGTACATTTGTTTACATTTGCTTGCTTGTTTTCACTAGTCTTCAATATTCTGACTTGAGTTTTCTGAAATAAAAAAATACTGTTATATTCTTGTTTGATAAAATAGATACCTTTCTCTTTCTAACTGAAATAATATATTCTAGTTCTATCAGGGAATTTTAAACAAAAATTCATTTTAATTCAGGTATTCCCAAATCAATTTCTATTTTGTCTCATAGTTAATTTTAATTTAATCAAATGGCCACAAACCTATAAAATAATTTTCCATCTTTTAAATCATTTTTCTTTACTTTGTAGATTATCAATAAAGTTAAAAATATGTAAATAAATTAATGATACTTGTAAGTTTTTTATGTTTAGGTACAATTTTAAATATTTCTAAAAACTGATAGGATATATTCTTCTACTTTAAGTATGATATCATATTTACAATTTATGATATGTGTATAACTAAATACAGGGTGGGGGCAAAAGTAGGTTTAGAGTTCATATGGAAAATAATCCAATAATTAATAATAATACAAGAATAAACTATGTTTTGCATACTCACAACTGTAAACCTATGTTTGCCTCATCCTGTATATAATGTTCATACTATCTAGAAGTCAGAAGCAAGAATGGTGCTAAAATAGCATTAACCCTGACATACTAGACATGTTAAGGAAGTCTGTTTAAATCATCATCTTTACACCCCTGTGACTATTTTATAACTACCATTTTGTATTTCTTAATCCCTACACTTCTTTCTACCATACAGCATACGGCTCACTATGAAATTAGAGATTATTTTTAAATATAAATAATGATTTCATTGGTCATTGTTATGTACTACTAGAGGCCTGGTGCACAAAAATTTGGTCACTCAGGGAGGGTCTTTCAGACTGGCCTGTGCCCTCTCGCAGTCTGGGACCCCTCAGGGGATGTCCACCTGCTGGTGTGCCTGGACAGCCTGGATGAGAGGCTGATGGCTATTTCAGGCTGCCCACAGGCTCTTCAGGGTTCAGATCCCTACTGAGGTGCTTGGCCAGCCTGGGTGAGGGGCAGAGGGCCGTTTCAGGCTG
>PVJC01000562.1:70489-119773 GCA_004026665.1 Murina feae
CCTCGAAGCCTGAGTTGGCAACCCAAGGTCCCAGGCCCACAGGTATCTGGGGTTTGTCTTCTATAATTGAAACTTTGTAGCCTTGTGCACTCGGGGGGGGGGGGTCCCTCAGCCCGGCCTGTACCCTCTTGCAGTCTGGGACCCCTTGGGGGATATCCACCTGCTGGTGTGCCTGGCCAGCCTGGGTGAGGAGCTGATGGCTGTTTGCAGGCTAGCCAAGCCCCTTAGTGGGGACCAGTACAGGCAATTATTTCAGATTCCTGAGTGGTCCTTATTTCTTGGACATGAGTCGTTCCTCCAGCATCATCTGATACCATTTTACAGTAGCAAGAAAAAGATGCGTAAAACCGAAGTTTGAATTTTCTCATGCATTCCACCATTTACCTCACAATTCTTGGAAATATACTGTCCAGAAGTAGGAATACATTTTCCCACCAACATGGTTTTAAATGTTTAATACTTCTGTTCCCTTGTACCTATATGGCTCGCTCTGTTTAACCCTGGAGATTTACAGTAGAGTGTTCAAATAATTGCATTGTTAAGAACCCTCAAGATTTTTACAGTTAACATTTGGGAGCATGTCTTAAGTCTAGACTGGCATTCCAAGCCTGCTTTCCTTTTCTCTTTAAACCTGCCACAACCAGCTCTATTCCTTAGAATTCTTCCCCTGCCTCTCAACACTGGTTTTGGAGTGGGAACAATCTCTGGGTACAAATGTTTTTTTCTGAATACAAATAGTAACAGGCTCTTTATGTTTGATGGGTTTTATTACTACTTTTCAGTAAAGAATCAACAAAACTAGCAAATATGGAGGATTACAAAGTTTCTAGAAACTGCAAAAGTTCCTATTGGTATGAGTAGTGTTATCTTTGCTAAAATGCCCATTGAGGTTCTGTCTTATGCTTTTATTCTTAAAGTTAGAAATTACCATACTTGCCCTTGTTGCTCCCATCATGGCCTGAAGACCATCAGGATTCCTGTATGTGGATGACTTCTATAGATTTCTCTCGAGTTTCATATTTTTTTTTGTCAATTTCAGTTTCCTGAACACCTTTCCATAATCAGTTTTTACTTAGATCTAATAGGTCATTTCCTTAAATGAATAGGCAATATACCAAAGGGGAAAATCCTCATATGATTAATAAGTGTATAAACAGTTTAAGTGTTATTAGTAATCACTGAATTATATATTAGGTAATACAGAGCTACTTCTCTATGAAAGTAGAGATTATTTTTAAACATAAATAATGATTTCATTGGTCATTGTTATATACTATTGGCTTCTTTGCTTCTTTGAAAGCAGTTTGTTGTATATATTGAGGGACTTAAAAATATTGTTAGTTTTTGACATAAAATCTGTGGTAAAAAATTCTGCTACCTGAAGTAAATTAGAAATAGAAAAGGTGTTTATTGAAGTATTTTATTCTATATTTCTAACTTTCTCTGATATATTAGAAAACAATATTAGAGAAATGGTTACATATGACATAAATATGCAAATATTATACTAGTATATACTTAATGATGATATTAAATTCTAAGAAATCTTTAAGTACTTTTGGAAAGATTTATAAGAAGACTTATGTGCCCTAATACTTTCAAAAATAAAGATAAATTTTAAAAAACCAGAAGACTTATATGAAGAAATAGAACAGGAGTTGGGCCTTAAAAAATAGGATAATGTGTAGGTTGGGTATTTCATTGGGGTTAGACAACATGAGTAAAGATACAAAGTTGGAAATAAGTATTTTCTGGAAAGTAATGTTAATCTGGCAGTAAAGGAGGGATTCATTTGGGAGAAATTGGAGAAAATGTTATTCATCGTTACGTGTTAGATATTTGCTAAGTACTGTGGGTACAAGTATGACTAAAAGAAAAATTAAGACTTTAGGTAAAGGCACTCTGTACCTGCCTAAATTATAGCTAGTTTAGTAGGATATTGTATCATAGAGGGCTCTGTGGTCCTCAGGATGCTTGGTTACTCCACACTCCTCTCTTTCCCCAACTCAAAATTTATAGCTAGTTAGAAGGATCTATAAAAATAGAAGTGTAATATGCAAATCGACTGAACAGCCAAACAACCGAATGACCATCTGGATGACCTTCCAATTGATCAATTGGGGAGGGGCCCAAGATCACCCCAAAGAGGGAGGCTCAGGCCACCAGCCAGCAGGGCAGTTGATCAATCGGGGGATCCATGATCGCCCCAAAGAGGAAGGCCCAGACCACTGACCAGTGGGCTATGGTAGGTGGGCGGGGCCTCCCTCTGTGGGGGCAATCCATCTCGGAGCCCTGGCCAGGTGGGCAGGGCCTACCTCCTTGGGCTGATCAATTGTGGGGCTCCCAGACTGTGAGAGGGCACAGGCTGGGCTGAGAGACCCCCACTCCTGAGTGCATGAATTTCATGCACTGGGCCTCTAGTATTGTATAACCAATTTAGACTATATCCCTTCCAAATTGGTGGGTATTTCAGGTAATGGCAATTCAGAAGGACATATTTAAGACAATTTCATGAAAATTAAAAAAAAAACAATGAGTGGATAAAAATGTCAAAGATAATGAAAGTTTTGATTTTGTATGACATTAGTAACAGAAATGGGAAAGCTGGAAAAGGAGATGTTTGTGAGGCAAGATGATTAGTTTACTTCTAACTGCCTATTCCAGTTTCTAATGTGAAATCTCCAAAAAAGACTTTCCAGGGAGTTGTAAAAGTAACTTAAGTAGTAAAATATTTAAGCAATAAGGTCTATGGTGTTTAGTAAGTTTTTTTCATGTACTGGAAACAGTAATTGAATTTGATTCTCTTCACCTTATTTAATGTCTTTGCTTCACACTGTAACGTGTTGGGCATGGGACCATAACCTTAAGGTAACAGTAAATCTCATTCTAAACTCTATTATAGGGAAGTTTCTTTCTTTAGCAGATGGGAGATTCTTTGGTCAGAGAGACCTACGAAGGTGAATGCTTCCCAGGCTCGCCAGTTTAAACCTTGTATTAAGCAGATAAATTTTCCCACAAATCTTATACGGCTGGAAGTAAATAGTTCTCTTCTGGATTATTACACTGAATTAGATGCAGTTGTATTGCATGGTACGAAGGACAAGCCAGTACTTTCTCTCAAGACTTCACTTATTGACATGAATGATCTAGAAGATGATAACTATGAAGAAAACAATGATGATGGAATGGACAATCTTAACAAAAAGCTTAGCAGCACTGCCCTCAGGGAAGGGCCAAATAATGGATATTTTGACAAACTACCTTATGAGGTAAGTCAAATTTATTCAGTAGCAGTATTGGAAATAACACAGTTTTTTAAAGTTTAGGTATTAATATTTATTTTGCTAGATACTAGAGAGATAGAAGTATTGGTAAGGTGTACATAACCTGATGTATTGTGTATTTTGATTTTGGAAAAACTAGACAAAATTATGTTGAGTACTTTCACCACTTTGGCTTTGGGTTGACTTTAATAATTTTGGATAAACTATTAAAAGTACATTGTTATATCACTGATTAAAAATAAGCAAACTACATAAACCAGTAATAAATTATACTCCACTACAATTCATAATTATACAATATAAATATGGACAATATGTGCTTAACTTTATACCACTTGAGTTAAAGATGATTTGCAATTAAAAATAAGAGGATTAAAAAGATTGTAAAAGGAATGCTTATTCTATGTAATAGTGAAAAGTTTCTCCAAGTATCATTTTTCTGTACCAACTCTATTCTGTATCCTCTAACTAGCTATAACTTTTGGTCTGGGCAGGCACAGAATGCCTTTATCTGAAGTCTTGTTTTCTGTGTGTCTCTGTAAGGGCATTTCTGCAGTATATTTAACATCCCTGGCTCCCAGGCATCAAATGCCAGTAGCACACCTTCTAGGGGTGGGAGAAGGGCCTGGCATTTCGGTCCCGGCTGAGAACTGTGTGTGGTTTAAAATAATATAATAAAATTTTATAACCTCAAATTCTAATCAATTCAGACTATCTCCCAAATTGGTGGGTATTTCAAGTTTCATTGTAATGACACAAGTAGCTTAACTTGTGTAGAACAATAAGATAGCCTCTCGGATGCCTCTCAGTAACTATAATGCCTGCGTAACATTTTACAGTTAAAACGCTATGTTAACTCTGACCGGTTTGGCTCGGTGGATAAAGCGTTGGCCTGTGGACTGAAAGGTCCTAGGTTTGTTTCTGGTCAAGGGCGTGTACCTTGGTTATGGGCACATCCCCAGTGGGGGATGTGCAGGAGGCAGCTGATAGATGTTTCTCTCTCATCGTTATTTCTGACTCTCTGTCCTTCTCCCTTCCTCTCTGTAGAAAATCAGTAAAATGTATTTAAAAGAAAACAAAAAACAAAAAAACTCTAAAACTCTATTTTACAGTTACTTCCTGAGAAGTGGCTAAGGTTTCCACATAAAGGTGAATTAAAGGGTCCAAGATAATTCAGTCCATAAGCTATGGGACCAGGATCCAACCAGGCCTTCTAGGTCAAGCTTTGTGTTATGGGAAGGAAGCTTCACAGATTGGACGAGATCCTCTGGCCCTTAATGGGGCATGGGAGATGAAGGAAGATTTGAGTTGGGGAAGGAGAGGAGTGTGGGATAGTGACAGTGTTTTTCCCCAGGGCTCCCAAGAGGATTTGTCCTGGCAGCAGTGGGAGCAGTTCATCTGGAGGAAATGAAATCACTTCTTTGATTCTTACCCATTTCCTAAAACTACAAAATAGAAATTTAAATTCAGCAAATCTGTTTTAAACAGTTCATTGAATTTTATCCAGACCTGACAAAATGCTTGACACATAGCATTTAAATGAATAAGTGAGAGGAAGTTCAGAGAAGGGAAAGAATGCTCAGAGGTAAGAAGTGAAAGTGTGTGACCTGTTTGGGAACTCCAGCATTTCAGGATGGCTGGATCAGGATTAGACAACAGAAGCTATAAGAGATGAAATTGGATGCAGGCTCAGGGCTGCCTCCCTGCAGAACTCCACAGGACACCATTCCCACAGAAGACAGTGATGAGGACATCCTAGCCTTGGCTGTGTCCAGTCTACTCTGCTGAAGGCCCAGTGGATTTTACCAAGAGGTTTGCATTTTCTCCCTTCAGCCAGGGGTCCTCAGAGTGCCCTGATATTCCAGTACACAGCAACATCAGTTGTAGAAGTTATTCACACTCACTTTCTTGTATTCTTTTGTAGTCTTCATAAGCTTTTTTTTGAGTGGGAGAGAAAGGAGAAAGTGTAGAATACTAACTAACATTCCAGGAATTATCTTTACTATGCAGACATTTTTTGCATATACTTTGGCCCACAATTAGATAATTGCCCAGGAGTTCAGCATCTTGTAACTTTGTGTTTCATATGTGTCATGACATAAAAAAGATTGTGGACATTTTCTGTAGGAAGCATCGAAGGTTTTATTTATTTTTAAAAAGAGGAATAACAAAATGAGATTTCCGTCTTAGATTACTCTTCTGGTGAATGAATAGTAGATCAAAAGGGGATCAGGGACAGCAGTTAGGAAGCTGCTGCAGTAATTTGGGCAAGAAATTATGAAGCCTTGGGTATTGGAAGTTTTGGAAAGGAGATGAATGGGAGAAGTACTCCAGAGATGTAGAAGGTAGAAATCAAAGGTAACTAGTGAATGTGGAGATGAAACAGAACAACAGAGGGACTTTAGGTTTCTGGTTGAAATGACTCAGTGGGTGGACATGCCATTAATCACAAAACAGTAGGAGAAGTGGGAAGGACATCCTGACTTCGAGGTGCCTGTGATTCATCAAAGCAGGCTTTTCAGGTTGAGGACAATAGTTTGAAACTCAGGAGGAAGGTCAGATTTTATATTTGAGTGGTTCTACTCAAGAGAGGAGAGGGGCACCAGCCTATATAATAAAAGCCTAATATGCTAAGGGTCTGGTCATCTGTCTGGTCAATTAATCACAGCGTAATATGCTAATGATATGCTAAGGCCTCTCAATTGTTCTGACCACCAGGGGGCAGACACTCTGGCTGTAGGTTAGCTTGCTGCTGGGGTCTGGCCAATTGGGACTGAGCAAGACAGGCCGGACATACCCTGGAGCCCTCCCGTGGTTCCTCCTTGTCTAGCCAACCTCCTGTGTCCCTCCCCAGCCCCAATCGTGCACTGGTGGCATCCCTAGGGCTGACCTGTGCCCTCTCAAAATCCGGAACCCCTCGGGAGATGTCAGAGAGCTGGTTTTGGCCCGATCCCGCAGGCCAGGCTGAGGGATTCTCTGGTGCACAAATTTTGTGCACCAGGTCTCTAATGGTAGATAAAATTGACCAATGCAACTCTGTAAAGTGTGAATAAAGGATCAAGAATAGAATTTGGGGATACTAACATCTAAGAATCTCATAGAGGAAGACAAGTCAGAAAAGGCATTTGGGAAATATGAAGTTGTCTTTAAAACAAAGTGCTAGGAAGCTAAGTATAGAAAACAAGTGCCCACAGCCTTTGGTTGTTGAGGGGTCTTTGATAATCCTTTACCATGATCAGTTCAATGGAGCCATGCCATAGGGTGAGAATGAGAAAACCTTACCATATTTGGTTAAGGCATCAAGGAGGGAGGAAGGAGCAGAGACAAAAGTGTCAGATCTCTACGTTTAAGCAGAAAAATAATTGTGTTAATATACTGCAGCTGTGGGCTGTAACATGGGTAAGACTATCCGCCAATAATGACTAATACTGGCATGCTGACTAACACTCCACCCTTTTGTGTCACACTCAAAAAATGGCATATCAACATGAGGGAGTGTATTTAGTCATGGGTATATATCCTCTAACTTGTCTTTTAAAGGAAGATAGGTGAGTGATATAGTAAAGGATGCAGCAGAAAGTTTCCACTTATGATGCAGGTTGGGAGAGCTTTCAGCATGTTTATATACTGAAAGGAAGGAGCAATGTAGAGGGAAAGCTTCCCAAACATGCAGGGGGTTTAATCAAAACTACAAAGTCAGGTAGAGGAAACCCAGAGATAGAAGCAGTAGTCCTCGAGGTCATTAATTAGCCATGATGAAAACACTGTGCCATGTACAGAGGGAATGGTCTCACAGTAAATAAAAAGAGAAACTCTTTTTAAAAAATGTTACCCAAATTATTTAAAAGTAATGCAAATTATTTCAAGGGGGAGAATCACATTTAAATATGCCAAGTGATCTAATGTTTTTATAGTTGAAAATAATTGTATTATGAGTAGAGTGGGTTTGAGGGCAGATAAATTGTGTTTTGGGAGTCCTTCCCAACACATCATGTCCTACATTCACTGTGGTATCAAATGATACTTTATGCAGGCATACTCCAATTTAAAAGCACATTTTGACAGACACTAGATAGTAGATTAGTAATGATTAATGGATGTTGTCTTGTAGACCTGAAACCTGTTATCTTTTATTTAATAAAAATCCAAAAGTGTTTTTTCACATGTCACATGTCAATGTCATAGTCTCAGTGACTTTTCATTATTCTTTTTCTATTCTGATATTTGCTTAAAATGTAATATTAATTGTCATAGAGTGTTTTCACATAGTATACATCTTTTAATATTGGTGACTTTTGTTTGGAACAATGCCAGAAATTGCTGAGTTATTTAAATTACAAATCGTCTGGAAAAAGTAAGTTATGTATCCTCTGATACAGGGATATACTTAACTTTTAATGCCTCTGTACTAACTGCTTAAAAATTATACTGAAATAACTTTTAATACTGTGGTTAAAACAACAAATTTTTAATTCATTTTACAAATATTTAAGGTGCTACAGTTGTTGAGCTCAGGTAGCTCATATGTTCTTTCAAATATTTAAGAAACAGATAAATATATTATTTCAACTCTTATAAAGAAAAATAAAAGTTTCACTATTTTTAATGAAGTCAGTTTAATACTATGGCACATAAAAAGAAAACTGTAGACTATGTGGTCATCCCTCAGTGTCCTCTGGGGATTGGTTCCAGCCCCCAGCCCAACCCCCCATACCAAAATGCTCAGATGCTCAAGTCCCTTACAAAAAAGTAGTTTCCCGGTGCATAAAATTTGTGCACATTAAAAGGGAATTAATTAGAGAAAATATTTTAATATTGCTATTTGCCTTTTCTCTATAATAGAAGTATCAGAGATAAAAGAAAATTAGTAAAATGTATATGAAAATCTCCTTCCAGAGTCTGGTCTGGGGCATGCCATGGGACCTAGAGTCAAGTCCCTGCCCACCACCCACACGCGCTTCAAAAATGCAGGAGACCCAGACCCGGCCGGCTCCATCCGTATTGGATGAGACCCAGACCTGCCGGCCCCAACCCCATCAAGCCCATCTCAGTGAGGGGCACAGCCTCAGGTCCCCTGGCTTGGCACCAGGGCAGGGGCTACAGCCTGAGGCCCCCATCAAACCCCACCAGGCAAGGGGCACGGCCTGAGTTCCTTGTCAAGCCCTGCTGGGTGGAGGGTGTGGCCTGAGGCACTGGGGTGGGTGGCACAGCCTGATGTCTCCTGGCCCGGCGCCGGGGCGGGGGGCATGGCCTGAGGTCCCTCACCCTGGCCAGAAATCATGCAGCCTCAGGCCCCTGCTGTCTGATCATGATGGATGTTACCGTGTCCGGGCTAATTTGCATATACCTCTATTATATAGATAGATGACATAGTATTTGCATGTAACCTAAACACACCCTCTCATATTTTAAATGATCTCTAGATTACTTTTCCCCTTGGAGAGTATTATGTTAAGTGAAATAAGCCAGTCAGAGAAAGACCTGTCTGTCTTTTCACCTAGTTTGCCTCTCACACTTTAAAAGTGAACCTTCCTGAAACAAGTCCTCTTTCACTTTGTGGTGAGGCCCTGACTTGTGTTAGGCTCTAGTGGCAGCCTGTGCTTCCCTCCATCAAAGCTATTAAAACATGTCACCATATTTACCAGTCCCCACTGGACTCTGAAAACTTTGAAAGTGGGAACTCTTTTTTCTCTGTCATCAGTGTTTAATGTATAGTAGATGTTTAGTAAATATTGAATCTATGAAAATTCGTATTTTTCAACAGATTTCCAAAATATATCTTTGCATTATAAAAAAACTAGAGTCCTGATGCACGGATTCGTGCAAGGGGTCTCTTGGCCTGGCCTGTGGGGATCAGTAAACCTCCCCGTCACCACAACCTGGCCTTACCCACCAGCTAGTCAGGCTCTAGCCTGCTCATCCTGCACAGCAGGAAGTACTATGTGAAGTGGCAAGCGGCCAGGGAGGAGCCCAAGCCTGAGCTGGGCACCATGCTGCTCTTGCTCATCACAGCCCTGTGCACCTGCCACGTCTGCTGAGGTGTGCAGGGGGAGTGTCTGCAGGAGAGGCTCGGCTGTCTGTCTGTCACCTGAGCAGCACTTCTGCTGTGGGAGCGCACTGACCACAAGGGGGAAGCTCCTGTGTTGAGCGTCTGCCCCCTGGTGGTCAGTGCGCATCAGAGTGACCGGTTGTTCTGGTCATGTAATGGTCGCTTAGGCTTTTATTATATAGATTAGTCGACTCGAGCTGAGTGTACTTTGAACATTTTGAAATGCAATTAAGTCTTAAGTAGGTATGGTTTCTTATGTTTTGGATAATTCAGTTCATTGTTGATCTTTTTAGTATGTGAAAATAGTGTTATAAAATACATGATACTGTTGTTCTGTTTTTCGCTCTTAATGATATTGGTTTCTCTGTTTTATGTAGCTCATTCAACTGATTCTGAATCATCTTACTCTACCAGACCTGTGCAGATTAGCACAGACTTGCAAACTTCTGAACCAGCATTGCTACGATCCTCTCCAGTACATCCACCTCAATCTGCAGCCTTACTGGGCAAAACTCAATGACACCTCCCTGGAGTTTCTGCAGGCTCGCTGCACTCTCGTCCAGTGGCTTAACTTATCTTGGACTGGCAATAGGGGCTTCATCTCTGTTGCAGGATTCAGCAGGTTAGTGCCAAGTTGTTGAGGTTATTTCACCAGCAGACTGTACTTATTATGTAGTAGTATTTTCCACAATTAAGTTTGAAATCATATACTTTACAGAAGTAAAAAAGAAATACATTTTGGGCATTATCCTGTTCAGAATGTTTCTGATTATAAAAGTGAATGAGTTTCACCTTTTCAGCTACACTTCATGAAACTATGCCCTTTACTTCATATTTTTAAAATCCAAAATAACTTTAACAGAGCTCCTTTTTTTTTTCTTTCTCATATTTCCAGCACAGATGATGAACACATTTAAAAAAGTATTTCTAAATCAAAATCCACCTCTCTAATGTGATTTGTCAGAAATGGAAAACAATTTATTATAGAACATTTTTAATTAAATCTTAATTACATGTGCAATACATCACCCAAATTTAGAAGCACATTTAAACTAATTATGTTGAAAATGCGATTGCATGCTAAAGAGGCTACCACACTTGCAGACCTGCCCAGGTGTTTCTGCTCCTTTCTATTTAAGCATTTAGTTTCTTTGCTATTAAATGTCACCTGTTAAACATAGTAAAGCTTGCATAAGTGCATATTCATTTAGTAATGCCATGGTAATTTTTCTTACGGTACAAATAGATGTTTTTCTCTTAACCTTGATGATGGTTATTCTCAGAGTGTGTTACAATCTAATCCCATCATTTCATTAAGCTAAATAATGAACAAGTAGAAACTTTGGGAAAACTACCCATTATTTTTTATTAATGAATACTCTCCTACCCTGTTTTCGAAGTTAAAAATGAACTTCAGTTCTCCTGACACACATCCCTAGTGGCCACATTCTTGAACAGTGGTTTATGAATTAGAAATTTATATATTGAGCCTTATTTCCCCTTGACTTACATTATAAAAATAAGCATGAAGTTCCACAAAATAAAATAAATATTTGATACCATTATATTCACATACAATAATAATGTTTTAAATACTACAAGTGTGTTCAAAATGCTAATATTGATAGTTTATGCAATGACATGAAAAATTTACACAAGCATTTAATAGCTTATTAACACATGTTGAAACCATGGATGTACTGACTGCCTGTCTTTTCTGCCAGAAATAGAGCTGGGGGAAGAGGTTCTTTGATAAAATATCATGGTATTGCGGGTCAGAGACTCTAAAGACTTCATGATGTGCTATGTACACCAAATTCTTTTTCATTAGGAGGAAATATCTATAGTAGAAAGAAAAAGCATTTCTTTTAGCAGTATGGTTTCGGTGAATTTTTTTAAGTTGCTAGACAATGACAAGTATTTAGTGGAACATTCTTTAGTCCTTTCTACTCACCCTTGCCCAAACACACACTTCATTCACAAATTTTTCCTCTCTGTTAATAGGATCAAGCAGAACTGAAGCTAATGATGATTGTGGGTATTTAGAGCGTACACTATGGATTATAAACCAAGTCAAACTGAGAGCGAATAGGACAGTTGGTGTCAGTAAGCATTATTTTACATTATAAGGACCTTTCCGGTATTTTAAATAGACATTAAAGGAAATATTGGTAGTGAATTGCTAAACTCCAGCTTCTTTGGCAAAATGTTGCCGAAAAAAATGTTATAATGAGTAAAAGGTAAAGGTAATATTAAATCAGTTTTTAAAAACTCTCTGAATGTAACTCATTCTGATGCATGAGCAGAAACATAAGTTGTGAGAAGAAAACTTAGGAATGCTATTTTTAAAATTTTAGACTCAAAATGACTAAAGATCTTCTTTTACAAGGTTAAAACTCCAATCTACCTTCTCACCAGCAATTTCTGTTTCATTTTCCATCCAGCCAATGTTAGTTGCTGTGGGGCTGTTTGAATAATCACAAAAGTACACATACATAAATTTAAGTTTTCCATATTTTACTGTAGTTTTCAGCCAGTAAAACCATAAATCTTGATGGCATTCCTTTAAGCATAGTCATTGTTCCCATTAAGAGAAGAAAATGTTTAAATAACAGGGAGGGGATCTTTTGGGGGGTGCAGAAGATGCTGGAGTTTTGCCTCCTGATTGCTGTTGGCCCCCATGACTTGACTGCTGAATTGATAGTCATTATGGCTTGTAGGCAGCATTCCCAGAATAAACAATAAATATTCATGGCTTGATTATTAATGAATAACCTATGAATAAGTATGGCCTATTTGTGCTCATTACTGTGAAGAAGACTTATTTATAATACTTTAAAGACAAAAGTACATTTTTAGACTAGAGACCAATGATGATGAGCTGCTATTTTAGCAAGTCTTTGGGAAAAGTTTGATACAGTTTATTTTTGTTGCCTAAAAACCTAATCCTCACAAGTTGGAACTGTTTAACTGGATTTTAAAGAATTTTTAAGGAATTCATATTATTCAAAATAGAAGGAAAATAGGTTAAATTGGAATAACAAGAATTTAAAACTTTTAATCAGTTATTAAAATCTTGTTCTAGCTACAGATTTATGATTTGCAATTTTAAGTACTGCTTATGCATATTATTCATAAAAATCACATATATTATAATTCTACTTTTCTTTTATAGTACAGTTTCCTAAAGTCATGGCTATTCCTTAATCATATTCTGATGTTCAAAAGCCTAGGTACTATTTTTCTTCAGATAGTTGCCCAAACTGATCACCTTGATCTCCAACTCAGTTAGGCAGAGATTTTTTACCCTAACCCTCCACTTGTTTCCCTCAGAAACATTCTTGAATATTTCCTAGATTCAAGAACTTTATTAGATGTTTGACATAGAGCTACAGTTTTATGGGATAAAGAGCTTACTGCCTGTTCATATATTATTTTATTCAATTGCTTGCCTGTACTTCAAACAGTTGTCTCTTTTTGATTGTCACTATCTAGAGATTAGAGATTATTTATTGACTTTCTTCTATTACCAGATAATACCATACACAGTTAGGCAGGAAGTCTTGTTAATGCCTTTATTTTGGACCAAATGTAATAAATAATGTTCCAAGTTATTTGAGATTAAAATTATCTTAAATGTGCTATTTTATAAAACTCCATAAGGGTCAACTAACAAAGCATAGGATTAGGAATCAGAGGTGATGGATATTTGTATCTAATTCTCCCCTTAACTTTCTACATCAGGAGGATTGTGTGGATTAGTGCCTTTTATTTTGTGATGAGTAAACTCAGATTAAATCATTCATTCATGTGATGTTAATTATTTTAGGGTGCAAGTTACAATTTAGTAAATTACTTCATAGGTGCTTACATTACTCTGGACAAATTAATTCACTGCATAAGGATAAGCAATTTATTTCTCTCTCCAGAGATTTCTTTTCTTATAGCAGGAGACCAAGTTTGGGATTGTTTATCTGAACCTAGGTCTTCTCATAATACCTTCAAATCAAGAAATACTTTATGAGAATTCATAACCTGGAATGAATAGGCTATAGGAATTAAGGAAGCTATAGTTCTCTGTTGAGGTGACCAATATCACAAGTGAGATGAATAAATAGAGGATCAAGACAAAAACATTATGTAATTATGCATTAAAATAAGATGTACATGAGCAGCATTAAGGAAGGAAATGAGTTATATTCAGCTAATTAATTGGGTCTGCTGCTACTTCTGCCTTCTTGGAATGGACATGTTATGAAAAAGTAGGTAATGTAGATCTTATAAACTTAGGAAGAGAGACTGGGGATGTTGACCAAATAATCTGCTCAAAGTAAAAATATGCACTGAAGGAAAAGAGAGACAGAAAGGCAGTATAGGCATGGCTATTATTGTGCTTTCAAATCCTGTCATTCATTAAATCAGTTTGACAAGTTTTCTAGTCTCTTTACAGTTGGCTTTCTGGTGATTGGCTTGATATCACTGTAAATTCTTTAGAGGGAAAAGTTCAATAATGAGAGCAAGGAGAAAAGAGATGTTAAAGTATCCCAAGTCCAATATGAAAAAGAATTGTAGAACGAAGTGCTTTGTTCTTTAAATAATGAAACCTTTAAGAGGTAAGATGCTTAAACATTTTAATTTTAAGAGAGTTAATATACTCATTTAACTTCTGTGAGCTGCAGTTAATTTCAGAAGTATCAAATCAAAATAGGGTATCATTAGTTCTCTGAAACTTTATATCCATTTATTTCTAGATTGCTAGTTTATAAAATTCATGCACTGGAGCAGGTCCCTCAGCCCGGTCTGCCCCCTCTCACAGTCCAGGAGCCCTCAGGAGCGGGAGGTGACCCAGTCATCAGGGGAAGGCGACGCCCCCATCATACCTGTACTGCTGCCAGCCCTGGTTACTTGTGTCTCGGGCAGCCCCAGGTGGCTGGGGGGCTGAGGGGACTGGGGGACTCCGGAGGCAGGCGCCCCAGCAGAGCAGAGGGAACTGGGCACCGCCATCTTGTGGCTGTGGGTGTCGCCATCTTTGAGGGCATGGCGGTCAGTTAGCATAGTTCCTCCTTTTTGGCTGTGGGCACTGCCGTCTTTGAGGGCAGAGCAGTCAGTTAGCATATTCCCTCCTTATTGGCTGTGGGTGCTGCCATTTTTGTGAATGTATGAGGGTCAATTAGCATATCCCTTCTTTATTAGATAGGATGAAGAACTACCCAAAACTAAGTATACTCAAAAAAAGGTAAAAATGCTAATTTTGTCATATTCCTTGGGAGTAATTTGATCCTATTGAGGGAAAAATACCCTGAATTCGTAGAATTTGTCTGTCCAAACATGGGGGGAACTTAAATTCTTTAAGTGAATTTTCATAATTGGAAGATTCATTTAACAGTTCTGATCAAATAAATTTGTAGCAACTGTTTTTATTGTTTGACTATGAGTTGACCAAGATTTAACTTTTATTTTGGTGTTTGTGGGGTGCTTTGACCTTTTCAAACTGCTTTTACATATTATTTGATGTTCAAAACCATGAGATAGTGTGGTGAGTGCTATTAGATCATTCTAGTCTGCCTTTTCCGGACAAGGAAATGCTGGGTATTTTCCAAGGTTACATGCTAGGAAGTAGTGGAACGGGACAAAAAATCCAACTTTTGATTTAGAAGTCCAGTGTTACTTCCTTTACTTACTTAAGTGATTGATTTAGTCAGTTTTATTTTGTATGTGTATTTAATCATTAAATCATTTAGGAAAGAGATTAGCGTAAATAAATAAATAGTATGTAACTAATGTGACACTGACTAGGCAAGAAGATGTCGAGAGATCTGCATAGGGATGATTGGTGCACTGTTTAAGGATTCAATTTTCTTAGCTGATATTTTCATGGACTCAAATACTCCTAGACTCACATTTACTTTTAGATTATTTTCAGATGATGATTGTGGTCAGGACTGCATTCCCCTATCTGTAATGTAACTAAGATAAAAATTGTTATTTTTATTCTGAGAAGGAACTTTGGGTCCTCCAGGTTGAATTGTTTCTGTGTATTTTATGTGAAGCTGCAATCGATTATCTTGTAGTAATTTCAGTGTCAGTCCAACTGCTAAATAGTAACAGTTACAAGGAACATATCAGCAGTACAGTGAAGCCAACCTGGTAAGAGTAGGCTAGTCTGATTTGTTTTGAGGTCATTTAATTAAAATTGTCACTGTATGTGCTATGTGCAGAATAAGTTATCCAGTGTTGAATGAGTACTGTGGGCGGGGGAGGGCGTGGAATACCTTCCAAGAATTTAGAGTTTTATTATGTTTTATTGTTCAGCTCTACTAACTTAGATGCGAATTTCATGTATGTTGGAGAAACACATACTCTGCTTTCTTAATTTTTCACTTAGCATTAGTTGAAGTTTTTTGTGATATGAGTCCATTTTATCTTCTCAGGTTGCTATATTTTAGCCTAACCATGCCTATTTTAGTATGTAGTAAAGGAGGATTTGAGTGAAACAAGTTTTACATTTTCCCTCATGGAAATCCATTCTTCTAAAGGTGTCTGCTTAGAGTTGATATAATTCCAAATACTTGCAGAAATACTTTTAGTTTTATGAAATTCACAGAGAACATTATTTTTACAGGTTTCTGAAGGTTTGTGGGTCCGAATTGGTGCGCCTTGAATTATCTTGCAGCCACTTCTTAAATGAAACTTGCTTGGAGATTATTTCTGAGATGTGTCCACATCTACAGGAGTTAAATCTCTCATCCTGTGATAAGCTACCACCTCAAGCTTTCAACCATATTGCCAAATTATGTGGCCTTAAACGACTTGTTCTTTACCGAACAAAAGTAGAGGTAAGAATAACTCTTTTACATCTTTGCTAGTGTCACAGGCAACTGAATATTTAGTTACTCATAATAATGTGATTTCTGGTTTTTAAATAGATTAAGTTTATGATGCCACCTGGCTATTCAAAAATCATTAGAACTGTTTCAGTCATTTCAAAACTATTTAGCTTCTTTCGTGTTAATTTTTTAGTTATAAGAAAATGTTCTTGTCTGTGCTCTTAAAATTTTTGTAATGCTGTTCATGTTTCCAGGTAAAGAAAAAGTAATGGGCTGAGGTGAGCTGAAATGCTGGCAGGGAATGAATTAGAGAAAGGAATGGGAGCATGGTATGCAGGAGGACATTTATTTGGAGCAGGAGGAAACGAAGTGGAATTTTTCCAGAACCAAACTTAGAGTTAAAATTCCTGATGCCAAAGCTCATGAGTCTCATTAAAGAAAAATAGAATTATGTCATATATATTGATCTACTGGCTTTTTCCAAATAATATTTCTGTGACATCTTTTCCGGCCATTGCCTATACCAGCTTGACGTGATTTCATTAACTGTGTGGTATATGTTATGCAATCTTCTAATTAACTGTTCCCCAAAAGGATCAACATTTAGGTTTTCCCAGTCATTTGTTTTTACAAACTATCACAAAATTTTTTGTGTACAAGCTATTATTGCTGTGGAATAGAGTCCTGTAAGAGGTATTGCCAGAGCGTCCCTGCAGTCAACACCCTCTAATTGGTCTGTGCTTGCTCCCTCAACTCCAGTCTTGCTGGCCTTCTTTCTATTCCTTGGCATTCTGATCGGGTGCCAACTCATGGCTTTTCCCCTTCTGCCTGTCTGTAATATTCTTCAAGCTTATTACATGGCTGCCCTCTTCTTAGCTTGATGTTCCACGTAAATTGTTCTTTTCAGAGTTGGCTTCTTAGACATTGATAAAAGGTAGGCCCCTCCCCCACTTCCCATCTAGGTTGTCTCTTTTGTGTTGCTCGGTTCTTTTTCTTTCTTGCACCTTTATTACTCTGAAATTAGTTGTTTTCTTGCTATTTTCTGTCCCCTTATACTAGGAGGTGAGTTTCACGAAGATAAGAGCTTTTATCTGTTTTTCTAATAGCCATCTTTCTAGCATCTAGAATAGACTTGTAAAGATTGGCCAGTCAGTAAATGTTTGTTTATCTTCATCAAGGTATTCAGTCTCTCAATATTTCAGTTTCTCTAAAATGTAGAAAATAAAAATACAGATCTCGTATCATCATTGTGAAAATTAAATTACATGTAAAGTGCTTACAAAGTGCCTAGAACATAGGAAACTCAGTATTAGCTGCTAATAGCAATAGTAGTAGTGATATATCATCATGGCAGTTTTGTAGTATGGTTTGCCATGTAGTAGGGGAAATCTCTAGTTTTTTTGAATGTTGTTTTTTTCATAAATCCTTATATATTATTCTTCCAGATACATCTTTCATCAAGAATTTTATTAAAGTACGTTCATTGTGTTTCATTTTGCTCTGTAATAAGGCTTTTTATCTATTTGTGTAGGTCTTGTCTTACGTCCAAGAGCATGTTATAGTTTTCTTCACCTAAATTTTATATATTTCTGGTTAAATTTATTTCTTGCATTTTATAGTCTCAGAAACTGATTTCTATCTAATTTTAACTTATTATTGTTAGTATAAAGGAAAATTGGTTTTTTGGATATTTATCTTGTATCTGCTCACCTTACTAAATATAATTGTTATAACTTTTTACTTACGTCTTTTGTATTTTCTAATCATGCAGTTATATAATCTGGAAATAAATATACTTTTATTCCTCAATATTTAAAGCATTACTACATTAGATAGAACTTTGTAGATAATGTGGACTAATAGAGATACAACAAGTATACTGGTCTTATTTCTAATATAATGTGATGTCTGCAATGTTTTATTTTTTTTTTATATTTATCCAAAAAGTACTTAGTATATATTATGTGCCAGGCTACTAGGCACTGGGACTTTAGTAGTGAACTAAACAGACAACTTCTCATGCAGCTTACTAATTTTATTCATTGTTTGATGGTATTTGCAGATAAGTAGTTTTTATCATTCTTGTTTAAGAATATTTTTTAAAATTATATATTGATTTCAGAGAGGAAGGGAGAGGGAGAGAGAGATAGAAACATCAATGATGGGAGATTAATTGGCTGCTTCCTTCACACCCTCACTGGGGATCAAACCCACAACCTGGGCATGTGCCCCTGACCAGAATCAAACCTGGGACCCTTCAGTCTACAGGCCAACTCTCTATCCACTGAGCCAAACCAACTAGGGCTTGTTTAAGAATATTTTATAAGAAATGTATCTTTTAAAATTTTAAAGCTTCCGTTAACACACTTATCTTTTTTTCTTCTTTTATTTATTAACTAGAGGCCCAATGCATGAAATTTGTGCAGTAGTCCTTGACAGTTGCAGCTGTCTGAATCCCTTGCTTGCAGCCACTGCCAGCTGCCTGGATCCCTCCCTCGCAGCCATGGCAACTACAGCCCCAGCTTTGTCCCAGAAGGATGTCTGGTCTAATTAGCATATTATGCTTTTATTATTATAGATATAATGGTTTGTGTTGAACAATCCTTGCTTTCCTGGAGTAATCCCTACATATTTTTAATATAATACGTAGCTAGGTTAATTTCCTAACATTTTGGAGCCAAACTGTTTGGATATAGATTCTAGTTTATCACTTACTAATCATGTTCCCTTTTGGATGTTACTTGATCCCTTGTGCTTCAGCTTTCCCGTCTATAAAATGGAGATAATAATAGTATGCATCTTAAAGATTTGTTGTGAGGATTAAATTATTTAATACACGTAAATTATCTATAACAGTGTCTGATTCATAGTAAATATTATTTTTTTAAAAAACAATAGTTTATTGATTTTTAGAGAGAGGAAGGGAGAAAAGAGAGACATCGATATGAGACTGAAACATTGATGGGCTGCCTCCTCACGCCTCTTACCGGGGATTGAGTCAGCAATCCAGGTGTGTACCCTGACTGGGAATCGAACCAGCAGCCTTTTAGTGCATAGGATGATGCCCAACAGAGGCCCTTCAGCCAAGGCCGTAGTAAACATTCTTTAAGGGTTTTCACTTATAAATCCTCCTCTCTGCTTCCTGAAATGAAATTGAACTGTGGTTTTCCTTTCCATGCTCTCTTATTGGGTATGGGGCTAGGATTGTGACAGCATAGCAAAATGATTTGGGAAATGCCCATATTTTTATCTGATCTGTAATAACTTGAATAAATGGGAATTATCTGTTAGATAAAATTTACCTATAAAACCACCTGGTGTGTAGCTCTTTTTTTATTTTTTTTTATTTGGCAGATCAGATTAGATACCTTTTTCTAGGCATGGATTTTTTTTCTAATCCATGGAACCCTGAAGGTGTATGAGTATAAGAGCTTCTTTGAAATGCAGCATTCCTGATCTGGGGCAAAATGTTTAGCTAGAGTTTAACTGGTGACCTGGTATGGTCTTCTTTCCGAAGACTGATTCTAGTGATGACCCTGCCAGTAACAAGCTTAATTATCTAGATTAAGTTACATTGTCTCTGACATTCCTAGATTCTTTATGTGTAAAATGAGAAAACTGTTGACCCTGGATGCCAGTGTAAAGATAATGTTAGTCCATGGTTTGATTGGTCTGTAAAATAATGTATTGTTGATGTCTTGGTGGTATGTTCTGAAGTGGTTAGGCATGGCCGGCATTTGCAAGTGTGATTACCTGGTATGAGTGAACATGTAGTAGCAGGGTCCGAATTGCCTTACATGATGGTAGGTAAGGCCTGGCATGCTGATGTGGCTCCTTTGGTGATGGGCACTGGGCGCAGGGGACTGGGCTTCTCTCTGGGTAGATTTCACCAACATCCTCATGTGTAACCTTATCAGGAACTGGGGATGTGTCCCAGTGCTTTATTGCTGCTTTGATAGGAAAGTAAAATAAGAGCAACCTTAAAACAGGTCACAGGTGTCATTGTCACCAACTTTTGGTCCAACATTTTATGGTGTGGCCTAGATCATTAAGAGTTTTCTCCCCAGCCCAGCCAGCATGGCTCAGTGGTTGAGTGTCGACCCATGCACCTCATCTTGGCTTTCCAAGATTGGGTAAATCACTTATACTAAGTTAAAATTTTTTGTCTATTAAGATAAAAACACCACACCTTGCCCTTTCACATAGGCTATCGAGAAAACCAAATTATATCAAACATGTAAAAAAACAAAGCACTTTATACATTAAATGGATTTGTGTAAATGCAAAAATGGTAGTATAGAATTTATTCAGTACATTTTTACACAATTATCCTCACATCCCCAAAGTATTCTTATAGATCTTCCTAAATAGGAGTATATTGTCTATCAGGTGCTAAGAGAGATTTCTGCTTCATTTTCTCTTTCACTCTTAGGATTTGTTTCTGGTAAAAGAAATGTTCATTCCTAAATTGTAAACTTCATAATAGGAGGGATCATGTTTGACTGTTTACTTCTTTACAGTTAGTACATAGAACAGTGTCTGTTATTCACAATAGTGTACAGTAGTAGATATTTAGCAAATGGGTTTTTTTCATTATTAGGTAAGTTATAAGATAAGTTTGTCTTTCTACAGAATAACCACATTTACTAAGCAGATGGGTGGGTGGATCAGCAACTTGAAAAACTTGTAAGAAAATATGTGAACTGTATTTGTTCAGAATTTTTAATCTTAAAAGATAGTGAAATACAGTTCACTATGGTTTTGTTAATTTACTTCATGAGATCTTTTTCTTTCTTTAGAAATGTTTAAGATTACTGAAAAATCACTTTTATCAGAGAAATAACAATTGTCTTATTATAATATCAAACAAAGCAAAATGTCATCACTAGGTAAGTTATTTGCAGAGTTAGTGGTATTCACTTGTAGAATTTAGATAGATGCAGAGCAATAAATACATGCCTCGTAAAGAACAAGGTACTAGTACATTAAAGAGAGATGAGTGGACTGTCTTTATAAGAAGCACAATACATGTTGACAATGTCACAGATTTGTACTTAGGTTGCAGACATTTGCCCCCATAGGGGTAAAGGTTTGAGAATGGTCCATGTTGGGAAAACATTTTAGAAGAAATGACCCTAGAGCTGAGATTTAGGCCTTGTTTACTGTGTGATCCCAAAATTAGTGAAATGGGTTGGTAAATAGGGTCGTTTTCTTTGTGCTGAATTTGGGGGTCTTTTAGAACAAAGAAGAAAAGATGGGAACTTAGAGAAGAAAACCCCTTGTACTTAGTTTCTGCTGTCTGTGACAGAGACGTAATTACAGTAGGATTAGATGTGTAATGATTGGAAGGACTGTGTTTCAACTCCTTTGGTCCTTTACATCTGTATTCACAGGATTCTTATGTATCATAAACATGATTCCAAGTACTTCTTTAGTCATGCATGATGGTGTATTTTCATGAAAGGAGTGCTGTAAAAATTTAACTCATTAATTAGACTTTTATGTACTTAAAAGGAAAAACTTTTATTTTGAAATAATTGACTTAAAAATTTAAAAAAGTTTTATGCAAAAAGTTGCATAAGAAGTAAGTTCCCTTACTATGTGCATTTTTTTTCCCTGAACCACTTGAAAATAAGTAGAAGATATAATTGTCCTTTACCCCTATGGGGGCATATGTCTGCAATCTACGGACTCTAAAATACTGTGTTATGGATTGAATTATGTTACCCTAATATTAAAATATTACCCTAATATTCATATATTAATATCTCATAATGTATGAAAATAGGGTCTTTTATTAAAGAGATAATTAAGGTTAAGTGAGGTCATTAGTGTAAGCTCTAATTCAATATGACTGACGTCTTTATAAGAAGAGGAGATCAGGACACAGATACCATAGAGCAGTGGTTCTCAACCTTGGCTGCACATTAGAATCACCTGGGAATCTTTTTAAAATCCTGGTTTCTGGGTCTCATCCTCTGGAAATTCTGTTTCTTTGTTGCTAATGTTGTGGCTCCACCCCATAACAAAGAAACAGAATTTCCGGAGGATGAGGCCCAGAAATCAGGATTTTAAAAAGATTCCCAGGTGATTCTAATGTGCAGCCAAGGTTGAGAACCACTGCCATAGAGGGAAGACCACATAAAGACACTGGAAGATGGTCAGTTTCACGCCAAGAAGTGAGGCCTTTGAAGAAGCTAACCCTGCTGACACCTTGATCTCAGACTTCTAGCCTTCAGAATTATGAAAAAATTAATGTTGCTTAAGCTACCTAGCCTGTGGTACTCTGTTCTATCAGCCCTAGCAAACTATTACAACTTGTAAAGGATGGCATAAGAATAATTTTTTAACATACTGCCTAAAAGGCGTCTTTAAGCGAAGTCCTGTGCGTTTACTAAACCAGTGGGGATTAATGTTAGGTGTTGCAGCCTGTTTAACTTTTCTTTGTTTGGGGAAAAAAAAAATCTGGGGTGGGGGTGAGATGGGGCATGACAGGTAACTCAGTAAGAATGTCGTTCTGTTGCTTAGCAGCAGACAAGAAAACCAAGAGTGTTTTTTAAAAGTTCGAGTTATAAATGGAACACCTGCATCTAGTTTTGATTGCCTCACTTCAAGAATGATAGAGCATAAATTGAAAGAATCTGAAGAAGTAAAAAAACTGATTACAGGTATTGTGGGGAACTAGTATATGACAGTAATCCCTAAATGTGGCTTAGCAGCTGTTTACTGGCTGGGACCACAGTTTCAAGGACCCTGCTGCCTTCATCTTCATGAACCAGAAGACAACTAAAGTAGTTGATGTTTACTTCTGTTGGATATCAACACTGCCCTCCTGTTTTCTTCTTTCTGTGACAGTTTATTTGGCAGAATGCATATCTATAAATTAAGTAAGTAAAAATGCAAACCACCCTGCCTGTTGATGAAAAGCACCTGGGCTTTCCTCCAAAAGACGTATAAACTGTCATATTATAAGTCCTGAGTCTGAGTGGGGCAATCTGCAAGGCCCCTACACAGGGAAGAATAAAGACGGAAAGGGGTTGGAGTTCAAAGAAGTAAATGAAAACATATTTTTAAATAGAACAAGGAAAAATATTTTTAAGTAAACATAAGAAATTATGGACTATAAAAGACTAAAACAGCAAGATAAGTAGTTGTGAAAAAGAATGATTAGAAATATAGAAAATAAATGCTAGTCATTGTAATAAAAAGTAAGTTGATAAATTCTAAATTAGATACAAAAAACTGTTAAGTTGGAAGAGAAGTCTGAAGAATGCACTTAAATTTGTAAAAGCCTTGAATATCAGGGCACTGCTGTAAGTAGTTTATATCTTATTTATTTATCTATTGCTGTCTGTCAGTTGCCCCCAAACTTAGTGGTTTAAAAAAAACCCATGTTTATGATCACACACAATTTCTGTAGGTCAGGAGTCTGGGAGCATTTACCTGGGCAGTTTTGGCTCAGGATTCCCAACAGGATTGCAACCATTTTTGCCGAGGCTACAGTCATCTCAGGGCTTGGCTGCACCTGGAGGATCAGCATCTAATTTCACACATGTCTATTGGCAGAGTTCCTCTTAGAGCTGTTGGCCAGAGGCCTGTTTCTCTCTTCATGGGCCTCCCTTATGCCTGCGTGTTCTCATGGCATGATAGCTGGCTTTTCCTAAATGAGCAATGGGGGAGGGAGCCACAGCCCTCTTATAACTATTAGTTAGAGTTTTCCAGGAATGCAGGAATGAGAGGGAGTGTATGTGTGTATCTTTATTCTAAGGAGTTGGCTCATGTAGTTATGGAGGTTGGCCAGTCCCAAGTCCTACACAGTGAATTGGGAAGCCAGAGACTCATTGTCCGGGGAGACAATGATGTAGCTCCAGGGTAAAGGCCTACAGACTGGGACCCAGGAAGCTCTGATGTTTCGTTTGAGTCTGAAATCAGGAGTAAGCCGATGTCCCAATTTAAAGGGAGAATTCTCCCTTACCTGGGAGAGTGTCTGCCTTTTGTTCTATTCATATCTTTGACTGATTGGATGAGGCCCACCAATATTAGAGAATACTCTGCTTTCCTTGGTATACTGCTTAAACATTAATCTAACCCAAAAACACCCTCACAGAAACAGCCAGAATAGTGTTGGACCAAATATCTGGGCATCCTGTGGCCTAGTCAGATTGATACATAATATTAGCCATCACAGTAACCTAATATACTGTCACTTCTATGTTTTGTTAGAAGTAAGTCACTAAGTCCATCCAACCCACAAAGGGGGAAGAATTACATTTCACCTCTGGAAGGAAGAAATATAGAACAATTTGTGGACATATTTTTAATACTACTATAGGCACTGGTACTTGGGAGACTCCAAAATTCATTTAATAAGAGGTCCAGAAGAAAAAAATGGAAGAAATGATGGAGAAGCCATATTTGAAGAGAGAATTGTTAAGAATCTTGATTGTTTATGAAAAAAGATGTAAGTCTTCAAATAAATGTTCACTTGGGATACCAAACAGGATAAATTAAAATAAATTTTTACCTAGACATGTGATGGAATTGCAGAATATAAATGAGAAAGGGACAAGAGCTATCAGAGAGAAAAGACATTACTCACAGAGGAAGATAATTAGACTGACAGTAGACTTCTTATCAAAATAATGGAGGCTGATAGGTAATGGAGCAAAACTTTCAAAATGATGAAAGAAGATAACTAGAATCCATGTTACGCCTGGCTAAACTTTCATTCAAGATTGAGGAGATATATAAAGGCTCAATATATTATTTAACTTTCTGTGACTCAGATTCCTTATCTATAAATAGGAATAATGATGTGTACCTTATAGGTTATTTTTTGCCATGTAGACTGATATATCCCAAGTGCCAGAACAGTACTTAACACATAGTAGTCATTCAATACATATTTGTTAAATGAACAGGGTGTTGTGAAGAATTTATAGCACCAGAGCAAGACAAATATCACACAATCTCAGTTATTTGTGGAATCTAATGAACAAAATGAATTGACCAGCAAAATAAGACCTGAAGCAGGGAGACATGAAACAGACTGACATACTTTGATGTAGGGTTGGGGGGACAAGGAGAGATAAACCAAATATATTTATATGCACTGCCCATGGACACCGACATTAGGGTGATGAAGCCCTGGGGGCAGGGGGATAGGGGCTGGGCAGAGGGGGGTAAAGGGAAGGAAATGGGAGATATCTGTAATACTGTCAACAATTTAAAGAATATTTTAAGAGAAAGAATTTACAGCAATGCTGACATGTTAATTACTACTCAGTAAATGTTTGTTGTTAAGATTTTACCACTCATGGATGCTCACTAAAAGAACTATTAAAAATAGTTTTCAACAAGAACATTTCAGGAAGAGGGTGTCAGATATAATAAATAATAATGACACAGAAATTGATAAAATGCCAGTAAATTAAATAACGGAGGAAGAAAGAAAATCATGGAGGAAGAAAGAAAAAATAAATCTTTCACATTTTTTAAAAGGTAAACTAAAATCTTTTAAGATGATCCTAAAATATGAACGAACAAAAGGCTCTTTAGTGTTTTACAGAATGAAGAAAGGGTATTCTCCTTACTAGATTTATAGACTTACTACAAACCATAATAATTAAGACTAAAGGGTTAGCGTTGGAAAAGGCAAGTGCACCAGTGAAACACAATGACCCAGAAGTAGACTCACACATACAAGGGAACTTGATATATGACAGAAATCATCACAAATCAGTGGATAAGATAGACTCTTCAGTAAATTGAACTGGGACAAGTGGTTATTCCTAAGGAGAAAAGCATGAATTTGGTACCTTACCATGTATAAAAATCAATTTCAGTTGGGTTAAAACATAAGTGCAAAAAAGAAAAATTTTAAAGTTGTCATTCAAAAAATAATAATAGAAGAATATCCTTCTGTGGGCAAAGAGGGACTTTTTTGAAAAGACAACAATACATATGTAAAGATTGATGTGACTATTAAAATTTAAAATTTCATGTCTCAGAAGATTCTATAAACAAAGCAAAAAGACAAGTCTTAGATTTAGGGAAGATATTTGTAATGCATGTAAGTGACAAAGATTGGTATTCATCATAAAAAAAAGAATTCCTACAAGTCAAGAAGGAAGAAACAACCTAATGGAAACATCAGTAAAGAATATGATTAAGGACTGGCTTAGGGGGTCAGGGCAGTGAGTCAATTGGGGAAAAAGGAGACCTACATAAAACTTTAGATGATAAAAAAAAATATGATTAAGCAGTTTACAGAAGAGGAAATATGACTGGCCCATAAACATGAAAAGATTTTCAAACTCACTAGGAATTATACTAATGCAAATTATAGCATTCCATACTCATCAGACAGATAATAAAAAGGATGAGAAGACTATATGTTGGCAGCAGTGGGAGAACCCCATACTCTTACACAGCTGGTGGGGTGTCAATTAATACAGTCACTTCTGAGTGCTATTTTGGAAAATCTAATAATGTTGGCCATACATAAACCCCTGGAAATTCTTCCTCTAGTATGTGCTCTAGTGAAATACTCTTCTATAAATGTGCAGGAAACACTGTAAGAATGTTTATTCTAACATTCTTTATTTTGGTAGAACTTGTAAGCAAACTATTCCTTGAGTGAAAGTGTATGCTGTAGTGTGTGTGTGTGTGTGTGTGTGTGTATCCTATTTAATAAAAGAGTAATATGCAAATTAGGTGTCACTCCATCACAAAGATGGCTGCCCCCATAGCCACAAGATGGTGGAGCCCAGTCCGGCTCAGGCCTGCCACTGAAGTGGTCAGGCCTGTTAGCCAGGCAGGTGGCAGGGGAGGTGGGGGGCCCAAGGGGCAGAACAGGCGATCACAGGGGGCTGGGGGTCCCCTACGCAGACCAGAGGCCTCAGGCATGGGCAAGGGCAGAGCTGGTGATTAGAGGGGCAGGGGCAGAGCCGGTGATCAGAGGGGTATGAGGGTGCCCTAACCAGGCATATAAGGCCTGGGCCAGAGGCCTCAGGTCTGGGCAGGGGCAAGGCCAGAGATCACAGGGGCCTGGGCTCCACAGAGCCAGTGACCAGAGGGGCAGGGGCGGAGCCTGTGATCGCAGGGGTCTGGGCACTGATGGAGCCGGCAAAGCAGGGGTCTGGGAGTCCCCTGCCCAGGCCTATAGCCTTGGCCAGAGGCTCAAGGGTGGAGCCAGCAATGGCAGGGGCCTAGGGGTCTCCTGCCCAGGCCTGTAGCATTGGCCACAGGCTGCAGTGGGGCAGGGACAGAGCTGGTTATTGGAGGGGCAGGGCAGAGTCAGCAATGCAGGGGTCTGGGGTCCTCTGCCCAGGCCTGCATCCTCGGCCAGAGACTACAGGCCTGGGTAGGGGTGGAGCTAGGATTGGAGGGGCAGGGGCGGAGCCCGCAATGGGAGTGAACTACAGAGGAAACACCTTTTCTTACTGCTCATTGGCTAAGCTCCCTGTATGCCACTGGTAATATTCTTAGTAACTAGGGTAGTAAGAATCCAAAAAGGCGATCTAGGGTTTTTTCCACCACACTCCTGGAGAAAAAAAATAAAGATCCACTGCTGGAGCACTAAGAAATGTCATATACTGCCCTAGCCAGTTTGGTTCAGAGCATAATGCCACAGCCTGCTTACTGCAGGATCTGGGTTCAATTCTGACCAAGGGCATGTACCTCGGTTGTAGGCTCCTCCCTGGCCAGGGCCCAGGTCAGGGCTCATGCAGAAGACAGCCAATCAAAATGTTCCTCTCGACGTTTCTCTCTGTTTTTCCCATCTCTTCCACATTCTCTAAAAATCAATGGAAACATATCCTCAGGTGAAGATTAAAAAAAAAGAAAGAAAGAAATATAATATCTTATGAAAGACACATCTTGAAAATGCCTAAAGAAAGTTGTCATTTTTTCATGGTGAAGGGACTGGAGTCTGTGTGGATGAAAATACCTTGGTGGCTGTGGTGACTGGCAGTGGCTGCAGCAGCAGGGTGATGGGGCTGGTGGCTTCCCCTGATTAGTCTGGTTGCCTCCCACAAAGGGAGACTGCGGCTTAGGCCCACTCCCCAAGGGGAGCAGGGAGCAGGTCTAAGCCGTCAGTAGGACAGCCCCTGAGGGCTCCCAATATGTGAGAGGGGGCAGGCTGGGTTGAGGAATTTCATGCACGAATTTCGTGCACTGGGCCCTTAGTATTTAATATATTTTCATTGATTTCAGAGAGGAAGGGAGATGGAGAGAGAGATAGAAACATCAATGATGATGCCTTAACTGGTTTGGCTCAGTGGATAGAGCATCGGCCTGCGGACTCAAGGGTCCCAAGTTCGATTCCTATCAAAGGCATGTACCTTGGGTTGCAGGCACATCCTCAGTGGGGCATGTGCAGGAGGCAGCTGATCTATGTTTCTCTCTCATCGATGTTTCTAACTTTCTATCCCTCTCCCTTCCTCTCTGTAAAAAATCAATAAAATATATTTTTAAAAAATCAATGATGAGAGAGAATCATTGATTGGCCACCTTCTGCACGCCCCCTGCTGGGGATCAAGCCCACAGCCCAGGCAGTGCCCTTGACTGGAATCAAACCTGGGACCCATCGGTCCACAGGCGGATGCTGTATCCACTGAGTCAAACCAGCTAGGGCTATGCTATAGTATATTTGCATAATGGAATAGTAGACAATTAAAAAGTCAGAACTAAAGCTGTAAGTATCAACATGGACAAATCCCTCAAAACACTGTTAAGGAGGATGCAGAAGTACATGCATAATAAAATACCATTTATATAAAAACCATGGAGAATAATATATGCTATTTATGGACACATATTATATAATAAAGTATAATCTTCAGGCATGTTTTTAAACACTAAATCCTGATAAAGGTTACCTCTAAGGAAGTATATGAATGGATTGAGAGATACACAAATAGAGAAAGGTAAGCCAAGAAGGCAAAACAGATGTTTGTTATATGGACTCTATTCTTGTCTGTATATTTGGAATTATTTGTAGTAAGTAATTTAAAAATACATTACCAAACAAATTCTATGATAAAGTGTGTGTGTGTTTGTTAATTTAAAATTTCTTACAAGAATATATAGAATCCTGTCTAAAAATTTTCTAATATGTTCTGGATCTTGCTCATGGGAAAATCTTACAAAGCATCTTGCTGTAATGATCTGATACTTCAATAAAAACAAACCATGTATTTCCCCGTCTGTTAATAAGTTAAAATAGCTAAGTATTATGGAGAATCTGAAAATTAATTTACCTTTATATATCTCTTCTAATGCCAACGTTTTGAGAGCTACATGGGATTGCCTTTTATGTTACAAGTTGTGTTAAAACTTAAGCTTGAAATCAATATAAACTTTTTTCTTAAATTCAAAGAAACACCCAAGAGTGAACCAATCTTAAGTCTAGTATCTCTCTAGGGCCAATTATAATTAGGATTATTTTCTTTTTGCCTTGCATTTACTTTATCTGAAATATTTCATTGCTTTATTTTTTTATTGAGAATCTTATCTAGGTTCAAACAGATGTTTTGTATTGTCATTGACATATTTGTCAACCTCTGCCTAACATTGTTCAAATTCTGGACACTTGCAACAGATTAAACATAGGTTTTATAGCATCTTAACTTTCTTAGATATGTTTTAGTTCAAATATGTAGAAAAAAAAATTGCTACAAAGTTGGAGTAGCCTTTTTCTTCATTTAGAATACAAAAATTAGAAATTTGAATGTTCTGCATTGTTTTTTTACAAGTTTTCATGGCAGACATGTCATCAGATGAAGTTATGACTTTAGAAATATTTTAGTTATCAGGATTATGTCACGGCCTAGCATTTCTTTGGCTTTCTTGAATGATAAGAGCATTTCATTGTATTGCACAGGATAGATGGGCTGAAATGGCAGGAACATAACTAGAAAGTGCACGTTATATATGTTTCAGTCAGCATGTTGCTAGTGACAGGTGTTCAATGGTTGTTGGGATCCTTGTCAGCATAGAGAATCCTTTGACATTAAAGTCAACAGCTCAATCCTGATTTCGGGCAACTCTATTGGCAGTTCCATCAGGCTGCTGCAGATCGGTGAATGTCAGAGCTGCCACGGTTCCTCAGAGTGTCACCAGCCCACTGTGGGTTTTTTTTTTTTTATTTGTTTGTTTTTGGAGGGGGAAGTTGTTTAGCTTGTCTTGTTGTTTAGCCTTAACCAGAGTTTCAGATTGCTTACTTGGGAAATGAAATGAGAGGTCATGGGGAATATAGGTATCTTTAGGGCATGCAAAACCACATGCAAAGTGACAACTTACTTGGAGACTGGTAATGATTACCTTGACTCCCAGCCAATCAATGGTGGGAGCACCTGGGGACTCATTAAATGGCTTTTGTGGTGTCTGTAACCTGGGTTTTGAGCTCTGTTTCAGGAGAAGTAGTGACAGCCTTTAATGTCTAATTGACCTCTTCTCTTTGTTTCACTTTCTTTCATTTTCTGTGTTTGCTTCTGATGTGGTCCCTGGGGCAGCAAACAGCACTGCTCAGCATTTTGAACTTCTGCTCAGAGCTTCAGCACCTCAGTTTGGGTAGTTGTGTAATGGTAAGTATTTGAAAATCCATTATTCTCAGTTGCTCATTCTCTTTTTCTTCCCTTGGGTGAATTTTTTCCTGACTCATCCCACCCCACCCCAACCCACAGCTTTTTTGATTTACAGTTAACTATTGGACCCCACTTTCAAACATTTTTCTTAAAGTGGAGAGTATGTCTTTGAAACATTGACATTATTTAGCCATGAGAGCAAGAAGAGAAGTATAGTGTGCCAGAAAGAGTTTGGTTCTGCCTCAAGTGAGATGCTATTTCAGACAAGTTACCTACTTCTCTGGTTTCTTTATAAAATAAGTGATCAATCATACTCAAATGTCAGTAGTCGAGTGAGTTTTTCACAAAGCTTAATTAATTTTTTTAGTTCTGAGATTATCTCTGGAAATGTTGATGATAGTAGGTAGGTTTATTTTGTGTTTTGTTTGTTTTACTGGCCTTACTGGGTGAATTAAAAGGTGGATATTCCGTGTTGGAATTCGGGTGTTTTTTAATTATTATTATTATTTTACTGGTCCATGAAATCCAAAAGGCTAGGGACTGTATGACTTGATAGTCTCTACAGTCCTTCCAGATTTAGTACTTTAGGGGTCATTGAAAGAGCTCATGGGATGAGTTAAATCTTTTTCATCTAAATTACATGACATAAATAATATTGACACTCAAGGGACTATAGAATTCTTCATTGTATGTGTGTGTTGTGCATGTATGTTCACATTTCCAGGAAATGCATCTCCCAATATAGTGATAAGCAGCCCATTCCTCTTCAGGGAGATGTAGAGGATCCCCAACTATTTCAGTTTTGCATCCACTTTATTAGGAAGATCAGAATAAGCAGGATAGTTGCAAGATTCCAGAGAGGTTCCTAGACTTGGAATCAACAGGAACAACCACTGACCAAAAAATAGATCCCATTGAACATCTTTTAGAGCTCAGCAGTGGCTTCAGAGATGCCTCAAGATTTGGCAATGTAGGCTGGAGAGGCCAATTAAAATGACAGATTAGTCTCCATGTCCCTGTAGTTTTAAATTCTGGTGGTTAGGCCTGATTAAAATCTAACTGTGGGCTCGGGCCCACCCTGGAAATGGTGTTGTGAACCCACTAATTCAGCATTAGATTTTTCTTCTATTAATATGTAATACACTATGGTAAATGCTCTTTTAGAAAAATAAGCTACTTTTAATGTAAAGTATGTAATTACTAATAAAATATTATTACCATTGATATTTATTGTCAGGAAATTAAATATTAAGGACTTGACATTAAATCAGAAATAAGGCTAATATTGCTACTACCATCCTAGTCAAAATATTTCATGCCTGCCATAGTTCTTACTTCACAGCAGGTCCAGAGTTTACCAGGACAACAACAGAGACTACTCTTTGTTGATACTTTAATACTATGTTTATTTCAGTTTCTTTTCTGTCAATTGACCAAAAGGTCAGCTTTCTATTTTATTTCTGACTATCAAAATAATAGCAATCAGAATCATGGGTTTCAGAAAGTTTTGAATGTTTCTCTCTAAAGAAGCAAATTGGCTGCACTACAGGTCTGTGTTATTCAGGTACACTCACTGATGTGAATAGTTATATCCTCCCCAAGCTGTTTCTCATGGCTTCTGCATGACTCTACCATATGCAGTTGCTAAGGACCAGAGACTATCATCACTATGTCTAATCCATAGCCTTAGGTTCTGACTCAAAATATAGCCCCAAATCTGTCTACTTCTCCAGTTCCTCTGTTACTTCCTTAACCCAAACCCCTGTCATCTCTCCTCTAAGCTAGTGCAGGCTTTTTCACTGGGCCTCCTCCCCCATTCTTACGCACCATAGGTTCTCTTTCAGATGGAATAAAGAGGGATTTTTGTTTGTTTTCATATAAATCACATTTGTTTCCAACCCTCCATTGATTTCCTTAGTACTTAAAATAAAAATCAAATGCCTTCATGGCCTAAAGGCCCGGCCCTGCCAGCCTGTCCTGTCCTGCACTCCCCAGGCCCAGGCCATCTCATTTCTGTCCCTGGAATGCACTGCACTCCCCCTGGAGATCACTGCAGCACCTCGCCCTCCTTCAGCTAACTCCTGACTCTCCGATTGCGTCACACCCCCTCTTTATCACCTTCATGCCACCTGCCGCTCTCTGAGTTTATTTTGCTCATTATTTGTATGTCTTTCCCAGAAATGTGAACCGAGTGTTTGCTGGCTCTGTTGTTCCTAGCATCTGGAGTGGTGCTGGCGAGTAGTAATGGAGAATATGATTAACAAATAAACAAGGAAATTATCTGAGCGTTTGTTATTTTGTTTCCTTTTGACTTCTGTTGACAGTTTTGATACCTGATTGTAACAGAATCAAATGAACCTCTTAAAATTTAAACCCCTATTTAAAGACACATTATTAAAGCATGTAAAGCCTGTGAACCTAAATGTTTAATCCTTGGTTAGTGAAGGCTTATCCCGTGACCTTGAGCTAACTCATTGGATATCTCCTCTAAATGACAGTGATGAACATACATCATCTAAATTTTTTGTGTGTTGTATATTTAGTCCCCAAATGTCAACTGTCCCCCAAAACTAATATCCTTGTTAGTACTAACAGCATATTCACATACTATTTTAGAGCCTAGTAAAGTATACACCTTTATCAGGGAGATCTTACATATCTCCCAAAGTTTATTAATTATATATAAAGTATAAGAAGCTAGACCTTGTCAGTGAGTAGCAGCAGCAAGATCAAACTGGGAGGCATACAGGAACAGCTCAGAATCCTCAGATTCTTCATGAGAGACTGAGGATTTCAGACTGCTTTGGGATTTCATTCATTAACGTCCTCTGTCTGGAGTTCTGTTAAATAGATTTTTAGGTAAGTGATTACTCTTGCTGTCTTATGAAGCAGTGGCAGGTCTGTGAAATGAGTGGGCAGATCTATATTAATGAGAATGTGGGTATGTTTACATGGAAGCAAACAACAGGGTGTGATTAAGAATGTTTTAACTTGCTCTCTAAACTGTTCAGATTTCTGAGCATAATGATGTGAAAGATGGGAATTATTTGACTTCCAGATTGAAGACTATGATGTAATTGCCAGCATGATAGGGGCCAAGTGTAAAAAACTGCGCACCCTGGATCTGTGGCGTTGCAAGAACATCACTGAGAATGGGATAGCAGAGCTGGCATCTGGGTGTCCGCTCCTGGAGGAACTTGACCTCGGTTGGTGTCCTACTCTGCAGAGCAGCACCGGGTGCTTTGCCAAACTGGCACGCCAGCTCCCAAACTTGCAAAAACTCTTTCTGACAGCCAATAGGTCTGTGTGTGACACAGACATTGAGGAATTGGCATGTAATTGTACCAGATTACGGCAACTGGACATACTAGGTAAGGATGCAATTTATCAGTTTGTTTTAAAGCCTTGACATTAGAGCTGATCTGAGACTTTTTGCAAAAAACAAAACAAAAAAAAGTACACATCAAAAAAACATAAAACTTGGATACAATAAAAATTTTGTCCTGGTAAGACTACTGGTTTGATAGGAAGTGCTCTGGAAACCTAGGATGGGGACCCTAGCCTAGTTACATCTTTACTCTCCAACTTCCTTCCCTGGCATTCTCTTAGGAACTTCTAACTTATCAGGAAACTCAGATTGTAATGACCAACACTGGCAAAGATAAAATAATCATGATCCTAGTTAAAAACAAAACAAAACCAAAAAGCACATAGCCAAGTGTCTTAGTTGTCGTTCTCTGGTCTTACATAACAAACGTACTCAGGATAACTTAAGCATAAGAAAAATATTATTATGAAGATGCAGGTGTTTCCCTCAGATCCCATCTCCCTCAGAATCATGCAATGGTAGATCCAGCATCAGTAGGAGCTAGCTCTGGTCCAACCTCAGGAGGGACTGGAAAACCATCAAAAAGCAAAGAAGCTATTTTCTGTTTTCTCTTCCTTTTTCCCTGCCCCTTATCCCTGCCTCTGCAGCTGTATGCTCACAGTCTTTTATGTCTGGTTTTCGCTTTGGTTTGCCTTGTTCTTTCATCATGCATGTTATCTCTGCTTCTCTAAGTAGACATGACCAAATATAACAGATCCAACCCAGTTCTCCATGTCTTTAGTTTGAAGGATATATGGACACTGAAGGCTTTACTGAATTCCAATGATAAATTTTCAAGAGAATCTGTATTGGTTTGATGAGGGGCCAGTCACAGCCTGAGTAGCAGTTGTAGTTACAGCTTCCACAGCTCATGTCAGGGAGTGGAGGAGAAAGGAGTTCTCAGAAAAAAAAGACATGGGTTAACATTTCAGAAACTTTAATCCCCATCCCACTAGATGTATTATGTAATACAATTGTGATATTTTTCCCCTAGTAAAGCTGTAGTTTAAAAAAAGGTATGTTACAACAGATGATATAGCCTACTGATAATTTAGCTTCCATCTGAATATCCCATAATTACTTCAAATTTAACATGGGCTAACTAGTACTCATCATCCATCATCTGTCTTCCAGTATTGCCATTTTACACCCACCACTTGCCATAAAACTTATCAAGTTGTGTTGTAGTTAATAGCCTTCAACCCTGGTCACCGAGTTCCTTGAATTTCCAGTGCTTGAAACAAGTTTCTACACAGTAGTTGCTCAGTAATTGCATTGCATGAAATTAGAGGTTGAATCTAATTAGAGGTTGTAAGCATAGCTGCCATGGATTAAGAAAAAGAGATTCAAATGGTTTTGAACTGGGGTGACAGAAAAAGGAAAGTCTGGAGGAGCTGATTAGAAGGGGCAGGAGGTGGGAATGAAGATAGTGGGTGAAGTATTGACAGGAGATCCCAAATTGGCTGGGAAAATTCAGTGCATACTTTTTGACAGGACTATATGTCTTCTAAGAAATGAAGTCTTTTAAGAAATGCTTTTAATTTTTAAAAGGCAATTTATTTGAATTGTGTTTTAAACAATCAGTAATAAAGGGGCTCTTTACAGAACATTCCATAAATATTCTATTTAAAGTGTTTTATGTGATTTTGTTTTTTTGAACAGGAACAAGAATGGTAAGTCCGGTGTCCTTAAGAAAACTCCTGGAATCATGCAAAGATCTTTCTCTACTTGATGTGTCCTTCTGCTCTCAGATTGACAATAGAGCTGTGCTCGAGTTCAATGGGAGCTTTCCAAACGTGTTCATAAAAAAGAGCTTTACTCAGTGACTTAATGTACGTTCTATAATAAAATCAGTGTGCTTTTATGGAGTTATATATTAGAATTGATTTTGTTTTGTTGTGTTGTATGGTTTTTATAATGGTGGAAATGTCTTAATCTATTAAGACATTTGTAGATTTTAAAGAAAAATATGAAATATTATGAAATACAGAGAGGTATTGCCAAATACATATGTTAATTCATGAGAAGAATATGATTCTCATTTAGCATATTTGTCACTTAGAAGGCATTGATAGAATTCCATTACGTTCCTTCTCCTGATAATTTTCTTCTAGCATGTTATTACATTGCAGATTAATCACTTCCAATTGAAGGTTAGGTGGAGGCTCCTTAGTTGCACAACTGAATGGTTATTGGGAAATGGAAATTTCCTTTATACTTGCATCGGGTCCAAAAAATCCACTTGGACCTATAGTTTGAACTTAGAAAATGGTTGCAGATTTATGTGAAAACAGAGAGCTCGCTTATTATCTTACCTTTTGATAGCACAGGAAGTATATAAAGCAGCTTGATGTTACTTCAACCAATGTAGTTGACATCAGAATTATATAAGTATGTTTCATATATAAACACTGTTTAACTCCACTCCCAGAGCTTTCAATTCAGTAGAATTTGATTCTAATAAGTAGTCAGACAGGTGCATGGTGGTAGTCTGAGGGCTCACTTTTGAGAATCACAGCTCTAGAACTTTCCTTGAGTCTGAAGGCTTTCCTTGAATCCCAGTGAATCCCACATACAGTGGGATAACTGTTCTCATTATGCTGAACTGGTTAAATTATTTTGGATTGAATTCATAAAAAAGCATTGTCAAGTCTGCAACAGCAGCTAAATTCCAAAGCCCTTTAGTGTTTCAGAATAGTGGTTGAGGGTATTTTTTCTCCTTCAGAAAAATTTCAATATCAGGTCTGAGCTCAAAAACAATAAAACTACCATTGCTAAGCCAGCAAATCGCTAGGTGACAATACTAGTTCAATAACAAAAGATTGAGTCCGAAGTATTCCACAAAGTACCTGCTGATGAATAATACATATTTTTACAAGCTTTGTAAATTTGACCAACTAAGTCTTCTTTTTGCTCCACATGTATTTTTACCATCACCAGTTCTAACACATCAAGTTCTACTTCAGATTGTCCTGAAATCATGTTTTCTTAACTTCTGAGAAAATATTCTTGCCTTTAATTATTCCACACATAGTACTCATGGACACTAACTCTTCAGACATTTCAACCTTGGCATTGATTTATCAAATAAACAACTATCACGAGGCAGTATCAGTAACATCTTTGATTCATCAAGAACCATGGGAAACCACTCAGAATCATTTGATTTGCCTTGTTTGTTTTTATTGACTACATTGATGTTCCCAGTGTTCTTAATTCTTTCAAGCAACTGTTCTTGACAAACAGCTAATAGTCTTAAGCAAGTTTATTTTGGATACATCTCTTCAGCTAATGAATCAAAAATAATGTAATGAACTCATCGTTGGTGAAAAGGCTTTCTTTGCTTGGCTAACAAATGAGCCACTCCAAAGCTTACTTTACAGCTTTATTTTCATTTTTGTAAATAAATTCTGCTGTGATGAGATACCTTGTTTTAATTTTCTAATTTCTGTGGTCACTGCATTCTATAAATTGAGAATACTTAGTTTGGTAATTCCAATATATATATATATATATAATTTTCAAAACAGCTACAATGTCACTGCATGTTAAACAATGCTTTGCCACCTAATTCAATAACAAAATAATCCATCATTCACTGTGCCTTAAACACATGACACTTGAAGTCCTCTCTCTCTCTCTCTCTCTCTCTCTCTCTCTCTCTCTCTCTCTCTCTCATATTCTGACATTATTGGTATGCACTGAAAACTTTAAAATGGTATGGTATGACAATCTATGTGCCATTCAAAATGCTAGTAGTTATACACCACATCACTATAATTTGTTATATGCTAGGCAGCAATGCGAAGCAATGAGAGCACCATGGAGGTCTCTGTTGCAGTTACTCAGCTCTGCCATTGTAGTGTGGAAGCAACCATAGGCAATACATACGTGAAGGAGTGTGGCCAGGGTCCAATAAAAGTCTATTTTATTATGAACATGAAAGTTGAATTTCCTACAATTTTCATGTATCACAAAATAATCTTAATTTTTTTCTGGGTTTTTTTTTTTTTTTTTGCCATTAGAAAATGTAAAAAAATATTTAAGGAGCGGTCTGGGTTTGGTTTGTGGAATGAATTTGTAACTCCTAAGGTATTTTCAAATCAATTAGTAAACCCATGTTTGTCCATTCCTAATTTTATAAATCATATTCAAACCTGTTCTCAGCCTTTATCTTTATCATTTTACCATTCAGATTTTAAAATGAAGTACAGTATTTTATTGACTTAGAGAAAACTAAACTTGTTACCATAAGAGTTTTGACATTTTTTAAATTTTTTAAATATATTTTAATGTTTTTTTTATTACATAAAGTATTACAAAGATTGGTACATATCTCTCTTTTTTTCCCTTGCCCTTCCCCCAGCCTCCCCTACTCCCCAGTGTTTTGAGTTCCATTGGGCATGCATAAAAGTCCTTTGGTTGATCTATTACACCCCCCCAACCCTCCCTGTCCTTGTTGCTGTAATTTGACAGTCTGTTTGATGCTGCTCTGCCTCTGTATCTATTTTTGTTCACCAGTTTATAATGGTTATTATTATCCATAGATGAGTGAGGACATGTGGTATTTTTCTTTCATTGACTGGCTTATTTCACTTAGCATTTCACTGGCTTATTTCACTCTCCAGTTCCATCCATGCTGCTGCAAATGATAAGAACTCCTTCCTTTTTACAGCAGCATAGTATTCCATTGTGTAGATGTACCACAGTTTTGTAATCCATTAATCTGCTGATGGGCACTTAGGCTATTTCCAAATCTTAGCTATGATAAATTGTGCTGCTATGAACATAGGGATGCATATATCCTTTCTGATTAGTGTTTCTGGTTTCTTGGGATATATTCCCAGAAGTGAGATCACTGGGTCAAAAGGGAGGTCCATTTTTAATTTTTTGAGGAAACTCCATATGGTTTTCCACAGTGGCTGCACCAGTCTGCATTCCCACCAGCAGTGCACAAGTGTTCCTTTTTCTCCACATCCTCTCCCGCACTTGTCGTTTGTTGATTTGTTGGTGATAGCCATTCTTACAGGTGTGAGATGGTACCTCATTGTTGTTTTGATTTGCATCTCTAGGATGATTAGTGACTTTGAGCATGTTTTCATATGTCTCTTGGCTTTCTGAATGTCCTCTTTCGAGAAGTGTCTATTTAGGTCCTTTGCCCATTTTTTGATTGGATTGTCTTCTTTTTGTTAACTTGTATGGGTTCCCTATAAATGTTGGAGATTAAACCTTTATCAGTGATAACATTGGCAAATATGTTCTCCCATGTAGTGGGTTTTCTTGTTATTTTGCTGATAGTTTCTTTTGCTGTGCAGAAACTTTTAATTTTGATATAGTCCCATTTGTTTATTTTCTCTTTAGTTTCCAATGCCCTACGAGCTGTATCGGTGAAGAAACTGCTTCGGCATATGTCTGAGATTTTGTTGCCTTTGTATTCCTCTAGTATTTTTATGGTTTCCCGTCTTACATTTAAGTCCTTTATCCATTTTGAGTTTATTTTTGTGTATGGTGTGAGTTGGTGGTCTAGTTTCATTTTTTTGCATGTATCTGTCCAATTTTCCCAGCACCATTTATTGAAGAGACTGTCTTAACTCCATTGTATGTTCTTGCCTCCTTTGTCAAATATTAATTGAACATATTGGTTCGGGTCGATTTCTGGGTTCTCTATTCTGTTCCATTGATCTATATGTCTATTCTTGTGCCAGTACCAGGCAGTTTTGAGAACAGTGGCTTTGTAATAATACAGCTTGATATCTGTTATTGAGATCCCTCCTACTTTGTTCTTCTTTCTCAGGATTGCTGCAGCTATTCGGAGTCTTTTTTTATTCCAGATGAATTTTTGGAGTCGTTCTAGGTCTGTGAAATATGCTGTTGGTATTTTAATGGGGAGTGCGTTGAATTTTTAGGTTGCTTTGGGTAGTATGGACATTTTAATGATACTGATTCTACCAACCCAGGAACATGGTATGTTCTTCCATCTGTTTATGTCTTCCTCTGTCTCTTTTTTCAATGTCCTGTAGTTTTCTGAGTAGAGGTCTTTTACCTCTTTAGTTAAGTTTATCCCTAGGTATCTTAGTTTTTTTGGTGTGATGGTAAATGGGATTGTTTTTTTATTCTCTCTTTCTGTACGTTCACTATTGGTGTACAAAAATGCCATAGATTTCTTGGCGTTAATTTTGTATCCTGCTATATTGCCGAATTCATTTATTAAGTCTAAAAATTTTTTGATTGAATCTTTAGGGTTTTTTATATACAATATCATGTTGTCTGCGAATAAAGACAGTTTTACTTTTTCTTTTCCAATTTGGATGCCTTTTATTTCTTCTTCTTGTCTAATCACAATGGCTAATACTTCCAGTACTATGTCAAACAGGAGTGGTGAGAGTGGGCATCCCTGTCTTGTTCCTGTTCTAAGGGGAAATGGTTTTAGTTTTTGCCCATTGAGTATAATGTTGGCTGTGGGTCTGTCATATATGGCTTTTATTATGTTGGTAAGATCCTTCTATTCCTACCTTGCTGAGAGTTTTTATCAAAAACAGGTGCTGGATTTTGTCATATACTTTTTCTGCATCAATTGATAGGATTAAGTGGTTTTTTTCTCTCTTAATTTGTTTATGAGATGTATCACATTTATTGATTTGTGGATATTGTACCATCCTTGCATCCCTGGGATGAATCCTACTTGGTCATGGTGTATGATCTTTCTGATGTACTGCTGGATCTGATTTGCTAGGATTTTGTTGAGGATTTTGGCATCTATGTTCATGAAGGATATTGGCCTGTAATTCTCTTTCATTGTATTAGCTTTGTCTGGTTTTGGTATTAGGGTAATGCTGGCTTCATAGAATGAGCTTGGAAGTGTTCCTTCCTCTTGAATTTTTTGGAATAGTCTGAGGAGGATAGGTTTTAGATCTTCCTTGAATGGTAAAAATCCCATGTGAAGCCATCTGGCCCTGGGCTTTTGTTTGCTGGGAGCTTTTTTATTACTGCTTCAATTTCTTCCATAGTTATTGGCCTATTGATACTTTTAGATTCTTCCTGATTGAGTTTTGGAATGTTGTATTTTTCTAGGAATATGTCCATTTCCTGCAGGTTGTCCAGTTTGTTGGAGTAGAGTTGTTCATAGTATTCTTTAACAATCCTTTGTATTTCTGTGGGGTCTGTTGTTATTTCTCCTCTTTCATTTCTGATTTTGTTTATTAGGGTCCTCTCTCTTTGCTTCTTGGTGAGCCTGGCTAGAGGTTCATTGATCTTGTTTATCCTTTCAAAGGACCAGCTCTTGGTTTTATTGATCTTTTGTATTGTTTTTTAGTCTCTATGTCATTTATCTCCTCTCTGATCTTTATTATTTCCTTCCTTCTGCTTACACTGGGCTTTACTTGTTGCTGTCTTTTTAAATCTTTGAGTTGTAGGGTTAGGTAATTTATTATCATTGTTTCTTGTTTTTTTGCAGTAAGCTTGTAGAGCTATGAACTTCCCTCTCAAGACTGCTTTCTCTGTGTCCCATAGATTTTGGATTGTTGTGTTTTCATTGTCGTTTGTTGCCATGATGTTTTTTATTTCTTCTTTAATCTCTCTGGTAACCCAGGCATTGTTTAATAGTATGCTATTTAGTCTCCATGTGTTTGATTTTCTTAGATTGATTTTATTGTAGTTGATTTCCAGTTTTATGCCATTGTGATCTGAGAAGATGCTTGATATGATTTCTATCTTCTTGAATTTGAAGAGACTTTGCCTGTGACCCAATATATGGTCTATCTTTGAGAATGACCCATGTGCACTTGAAAAGAATGTATATTCTATGGCTTTGGGATGAAGTGTTCTGAAGATGTAAATTAAGTCCATCTGATCTAGTGAGTCATTTAGGATTGATATTTGTTTGCTGATTTTTTGTTTAGAGGATTTGTCCAATGGTAATAGTGGGGTATTAAAGTCCCACACTATGATTGTATTGCTGTCAATCACTCCCTTGGTATCTTCCAGAAGTTTTTTTATGTATTTGGGTGCTCCTATATTGGGTGCGTATATGTTTACCAGAGTTATTTCTTCTTGTTGAATGTCTCCCTTTAGTATTATGAAGTGGCCTTCCTTATCTCTTTTTATGTCCTTCACTTTGAGATCTAATTTGTCAGATATAAGTATTGCTACCCCAGCTTTTTTTTTCATTTCCATTCGCCTGTAAAACCTTTTTCTATCCCTTCACCATCAGTCTGTGTGCATCTTTTTTTCTGAGATGGGTTTCCTGTAAACAGCAGATATATGGGTCATGTTTTCTTATCCACCCAATTACCCTATGTCTTTTGATTGGGGCATTTAATCCATTTACATTTAAAGTTATTATTGATAAATATTTGTTTGTCGCCATTTTTATTCTTTACTCCTGTGTTCCTTCTTCGTTTCCTATTTTTTCTTTTTACAAGCAGGCCCTTTAACATTTCTTGCATTGCTGATTTGGTAGTAATAAACTCCCTTAGTCCTTTTGTGTCTGTGAAGCTCCTGATTTCACCCTCAATTTTGATTGATAGCCTTGCTAGGTACAGTATTCTTGGATTCAGACCCTTCCTTTGCATGACTTTGTGTATTTCATTCCATTCCCTTCTTGCCTGATGTGTTTCTGTTGAGAAATCAGTCGCTAGTCTGATGGGGGATCCTTTGTAGGTAACTTTCTGTCTCTCTCTGGCCACTTTTAAGATTCTTTCTTTGTCATTGGTATTTGCCATTTTAATTATAATGTGCCTTGGCGTTGGTCTTTTGGGGTTCATTTTTTTCGGAACTCTGTGAGCTTCTTGGATTTGTGTGGGTTTCTTCTTCCCTATATCAGGGAAGTTTTCTGTCATTATTTCTTCAAACAAGTTTTCTATTCCTTGCTCAGTTTCCTTTCCTTCTGGCACCCTTATTTTGTGTATGTTGTTTTGTTTTGTGTTGTCCTGAAGTTCTCTTAGGCTCTCCTCCTGCTTTTAATTCAGATGCTGCTCTGTTTGGGTATTTTTTTCTACCTTGTCTTCTAGCTCACTGATGTGGTCCTCTGCTTCTTCAGTCTACTGTTGATGCTTTCTAGTGAGTTCTTTATAGCACTGATGTCATTTTTCATTTCTTCTTGGTTCTTCTTCATTTTCTCTTGGTTCTTGCACATATTGTTGAATTTGTCTTCCAATCTTTTCATCCACCTTATGACCATTTCTCTGAATTCTTTCTCCAACAAGTTGCTTGCCTCCATTTCATTTACTTCCCCTTCTGGTGATGCCTGTTTTTCTTTCATATGCGGGCTGTTTCTTTATCTCTCCATGATCTCTCTTCTCTGAGTATCTGGTTATATAGTTTTTTCTTTCCTGTGTTGATTTAAAGGCACAAAATACAACACAGCAAGGCACAATGCACAAGGAACTGAACACAAATGTATTCACGATACTTATAACCCCAATAAAGGTGACCACCATAGAAAAGAGAATTAGGAGATAAAAAAGAAAGAAGAAGAGAAAAAGAAAGGAAAAAGGGAGTGCCAAAACAAAGTTGGGAAAAGGAAAAAAAAGTAAGAGCGATAAGAAGAGAATGAAGTAGAAGGGGGGAAGAAACTGTATGGGGAGGAAACTCCAGTAGAACAGCCACTAATCCCAACAAATGCCAGCAACAAAAACCTAGAAATGAATGGAATTCATCAACTGATCAATCAATTAACAACTAATATCGAACGAGGTGAGGAGAAACAGAATAAAAAAAATAACCAAAAAAGAAGAAAAAAAACCAATCTCACTAACAAGCATTAAAAACCCCAGTATAATCAACAATTAAGCAACCAACAGCAAAACAACAGAGAGAGAGAGAAAATTTTGGATAATGAAGAAAGAGAAGAGTGAGGTATCTGTGGGCTTAGAGAAGGGGATTGGAAATTGGATATCTTAGTAGGGTGAAATTGTAATGGGAGGTAAAAAGAGGGAATAGGGAAAATCTAAAGCATGATAGGGTAAGAGAAACAGGACAATAACGGGAAAGGTAAGGAAGAAAGTATTGGCATAAAGGTAAAGTTGAGATAGAGTAAAATGATGCTATAGGAAAACTGAAAATAGAATAACACTAATCTCAAAGAGAAAATAAAATGACTCTTAGAAAAAGAAAAAAAAATAGTAGTAATAATATTAAAAATAAAGATGCAATAATTAGAAAGGTAAAATCAACTGAGGAAAAAAGGCAATTTGTTTCTTAAAATGAAAAAGAAAAAGAAAAAAAATGCAGTAGTGAGGGTCATTCACTTCTTCTGCTCTTCTGATTGGTACGCCTTTGTCTTGTCAGCTATTCAGGAGAGTATTGAAGTTCCCTGTGATTCACTGCTCCTCTGTGTTGTAAACCACAGTCCTGATTTTAAAGCCGGCAGTATTTCTTTGTTTTCGAGACTGCCTTTATTTGTGTTTACAGAAGAGTCAGTTTGTGGATCAGCCTGTGGGTGGCAGTGTTTCTGGAGTGACCTCCATGGCTATAAGTCCTCTCTAGCCAATATTTAGGTTTCATTTTCCCTATTGCTCTTAATACTAGTTTGGGGGAATGGACTGCCCCAGAGCTGGTTTCTGAATCCATCACTCCTTGCTCTGCTTCTCAAGACCCACAAAACAGCTTTCCCCTGCAGTCTCCGTGAGCAACCCCAATTGGATGCTCCTATGTATTGGGTTTAACAATCACAAGCATAGACTTAACGAGAGGAAAAAAGGAGCCCTTCCGAGGATGTGTGCAGGCTCACAGCCTCCACCATCCAGCTCTGCGCACAACTCTCCCACTGTCTCTTCTTTGTGTCCTAAATCCGAGGCTGCCTTTTTGTGCCCAGATAAGCTATGGGCTGGTTTTTTAGAGTTCCCTTCTGCCAGCAGCCTGTGGGACCCCTTCCCACACTCGGGTCACGCTGGTCCCGATAGCTTCGGACTTTGTAGAACACAGACTTTGTGGAGTGCGGACTTCCCCCGCGTTCTCTCCCACCTGGAATACAAACCACGCCTTTATCTAGCAAAATCTGACCTTTCTGTGAGGAGGAGCAGGGCTTGTCTGGGTCCATGTATTCTTGGTTTGAGCTCCGGTGTTCCTGGGTTCCTGGCTGGTCCCTGGATGTCCTGTTTGCAGTATCCCTGGATGTATACGTTTCTGGTAACAGTCACCCAAGATGGCCCAGTCTCCGCAGCAGAGTTGGCAGCTCCGGGAGAGATTTCAGCAGCAGTGGAGGCAGCACCCGGTTAAGGGAGCCCCATTCGGGGTCTCCAACAGTCCTCTGGAGTACAGCTGTCACACACCCACACATTTACACGCTCGGTACATCCACACACTCTCCGTTCCTTCTCTCACGCTCACACTGTCTTTCAGTCTGCATTCTCATTGGCAGCCATCTTCTGTCCCTCGAGTTTTGACATTTTTATGATGTATTTGATAATTGTATATATTGTATACATTTCTATTAATGTATATATTAAAGTGTACAACTTAATGATCTAATATACATTTACATTATGAAATAATCACATTCAAGCTAATTAACATTTACCTCTTCAGATAGGTATCACATTTTTTTTGTAGTGACACTTAAGATCTACCTTCTTAACAAATTTCAATACAATAAAGTATTGTTAACTATAGCCACATTGTCATGCATTAGAATTCCAGAATGTACTCATCTTGCATAACTGAAACTTTGTACCTTTTGATCAATATCTCCCCATTTCCCCCTCCCTCAGTCTCTAGTAACCACCATTATCCTCTGCTTCTATACATGTTAACTATTTTAGAGTCCACAAATTATTGTAACTATTTTAGATTCCACAAATAATTCCACACTTTGTCTTTCTGTGTCTGGTATATTTCACTTAGCACAATGTTCTCAAGGCTCTTTCATATTGTTGCAAATGTTAGTATTTCCTTTTCAAGGCTGAGTAATCCATTATAATGGTATATATAATGATATTCATACATACACAGACACACCACATTTTCTTTATCCATTCATCTGTTGACTGACATTTAGGTTGTTTACATAACTAAATGTCTAATGTGGGAGGGCAGATGTCTCTTTGATATCCTACTTTTTTATATATATGTACTAGGGTCCCGGTGCATGAAATTCATGCACTGGGAAGTGGGGGTTCCTCAGCCAAGCCCGCTCCCTCTCACATATTGGGAGCCCTCAGGGGCTGTCCTACTGACAGCTTAGGCCCGCTCCTAAGCCGCAGTCTGGCCTCCCTTTGTGGGAGGCGACCAGACTAATCAGGGGAAGCCACCAGCCCCATCACCCTGCTGCTGCAACCACTGCCAGCCACCACAGCCACCAAAGTATTTTTGTCAACACAGACTCCAGTCCCTTCACCATGAAAAAATGACAACTTTCTTTAGGCATTTTCAAGATGTGTCTTTCATAGGATATTACATTTCTTTCTCTTTTTTTTATCCTCAACTGAGGATGTGTTTCCATTGATTTTTAGAGAATGTGGAAGAGAAGTGGAAAACAGAGAAACATCAAAGTGAGAGGAACACTTTGATTGGTTGCCTCCAGCATATGTCCTGACCTGGGCCCCAGTCAGGGAGGAGCCTGCAACCTAGGTACATGCCCTTGGTCAGAATTGAACCCAGACCCTTCAGTCAGCAGGCTGTGGCTTTATGCACTGAGCCAAACCGGCTAGGGCAGGATATGAAATTTCTTAGCGATCCAGCAGTGGACCTTCATTTTTTTTCCTCCAGGAGTGTGGTGGAAAAACCCTAGATCACCTTTTTGGATTCTTATTACCCAAGTTACTAAGAATATTACCAGTGGCATACAGGGAGCTTAGCCAATGAGCAGTAAGAAAAGGTATTTCCTCTATAGTTCACTCTGATCACCAGCTCCACCCCTGCCCCTCCAATCCCAGCTTCACCCCTGCCCAGGCCTATAACCTCTGGCCTAGGCTACAGGCCTGGGCGGAAGACCCCCAAACCCCTCCGATCACCAGCTTCATAGAGCCCAGGCCTCTGCGATCACCAGCTCTGTTCCTGCCCCCTGCCATCGCCAGCTCTGCTCTTGCCCCACTGGCAGCCTCTAGGCAAGGCTACAGGCCTGAGCAGAAGCCCCCCAGGCCCCTGCCATTGCTGGCTCCACCCTTGAGCCTCTGGTCAAGGCTACAGGCCTGGGCAGGGGATCCCTAGGCCCCTCTAATCGCTGGCTCTGCCCCTGCCCAGGTCCTGAGATCTCGGGCTCCACCCCTGCCCCATTACAGCCTCTGGTTAAGGCTGCAGGCCTGGGCAGGGAACCCCCAGCCCCTGCTTTGCTGGTTCCACTGGTGCCCAGACCCCTGAGAACACAGGCTCTGCCCCTGCCCCTCCAATCTCTGGCTCTGCAGAGCCCAGGCCCCTGTGATCTCTGGCCTTGCCCCTGCCCATGCCTGAGGTCTCTGGCCCAGGCCTGATGCCTGGGTAGCGCACCCTCATACCCCTCTGATCACCAGCTCTGCCTTTGCCCCTCTGATCGCCTGTTCCGCCCCTCGGGCCTCCCGCCTCTCCCACCACCTACCTGGCTAACAGGCCTGATCACTTCAGTGGTGGGGCTGAGCTGGACTGGCCGCTGCCATATTGTGCCTATGGGGGAGGCCATCTTTGTGACAGAGTGATGCCTAATTTGTATATTACTCTTTTATTAGATAGGATGCCCAAAAGTGCAATTGCTGGATCACATGGTATTTTTAATTTTTTGAAGAGCCTCCATACTGTTTTCATAATGGCTATACCAGTTTACATTCCCACCAACATTGTATCAGGATTTCCTTAACAGGAGAGAACATACAGACTATCCATTAAAATTTGAAGCCAGTTGACCCATTGTTACTAGCATTGTCAACCAACTTAGTTTTTTATAATTCTTTTATCTCAGCATTTTGGTAAGATAAATGATCTTCCCAGTGGCAAGTTATAGATAAAGACATGCCCCTGATTCTGTGAGTATAATTACAGGATCCTCTCAATTTAAACTGCTTGAAATAAAACCCTAAAATATATACATTTAGACAGTTAATATTCTCCCTTTCCTTTGGAGTGATTAGCTTGGAGCCAATGTATATATAACAAAGCATTTGCAGAAGTATTTTTATTTTTATTTTTTTTGGTTCTTTCCAGGAAATAATTAAATACCAAAAACTCATATTTGCAAGTATAATAATACTAACCAGGGAGTCAATGAAAATTACATTTGGTTACCATATATATTAATAATAAATGTTTGACTTTTCATTTTCTACTTTAAGGTACTAAAAGAATGCTATTAATGACAGTCATTTTCAAAGCCATTTACACACATTTATCAGTGCTTCATCTAGTCCCCCAAGCCCCTTTAGCACATTTACTATTGGTACTTCAGAAGAGCATTGGGTTTTTTTAGCCACTATGAAAATTTTGTCAGTGAATATTAGCTTAACAGAATATTAGCTATTGCCAAAACACTATTTTACCATCTATCATTTTATACTTGGAGCCTCGTTCTCTAGCAGTACATTTATGTCAACAAACAAATGAGGTGATGTTTGGGTGCAATAGCCAGAAGTCAAAAGGTAAAAGATAAATTACTTTTATCATAGACTAGGGGCCCGGTGCACAAAAATTTGTGCACTCGGGGTGGAGGGAGTCCCTCAGCCCGGCCTGTGCCCTCTCACAGTCTGGGACCCCTCAGTGGATGTCCTATGATGGCCCCAGTCTGCCAGGCGCCTTTTGTGTGTGTGTGTATGTGTGTGTGTGTGTGTGTGTGTGACCACTGGGGACCTGCCCCCAGCCGCATCTGAGGCTCGGAGCAGTCCTCCTGTGTGTGTCTACCTGCCGGGGGCCTGCCCCAGGCACACCGTGGAGGCTTGGAGCAGGCACCCCCTCTATGCTGATCTCTCAGACTCTTGCCCTCCCCTGCATGTTGTTCTCTTTTTTGAGTGTGGCCAGGGCTGGGTGCGGCCTGCCTCCCAAGCTTGCCTACTGCCCATCTTCCTCCAGCCTCCAGAAAGCAGGGAAAACCCCGCCTCGTGGTCAGGCCAGCCTTTTCCTGCTCCCTGATCCCCGGAAGGGACCTGGGAAGCCACCAAGCAGGCCGCCAACTCTTTCCCACTCACCCGTCCCCTGCTGCCTTCCTTTCCCCCTTCCCGGTGCCGCCAAGGGGTCTGGGGAGCTGCCAAGCAGGACCCCGGCCCCTGCAGCC